>PVJN01056859.1:0-12639 GCA_004026805.1 Lasiurus borealis
GACTCCAGGGCAGCCTGTTCAGCTGGGCCAGTGTTCGAACCCTGCTGTCTCTCAGCCCAAGGAAAACCAAAAAGTTCCAACACATGCCAAGACCAGTTTGGCTCAGTGGATAGAGCATCGGCTTGAGGACTGAAAGATCCCAGGTTCGATTCTGGTCAAGGACACGTACCTTGGTTGCAGGCACATCCCCAGTAGGGGGTGTGCAGGAGGCAGCTGATCGATGTATCTCACTCATCGATGTTTTTAACTCTCTATCCCTCTCCCTTTCTCTCTGTAAAAAAATCAATAAAATATATATTTTAAAAAGAGTTCTTATAGTAAAAAGTGCATTCACTGGAGAATATTTTTTCTATTGAGTTTGAGAGAGAGAGAGAGAGAGGAAAGGAAGGGAAGAAGAGAGGGGAGGGGAGGGGAGGGGAGGAGAAGGGGAGAAAAGGGGAGCAGAAAGGAAGGGAAACACCCTCATCGTGAGCACTTAGCTCCCATCTGCCTATGTGAGCCAAAGGCTTTTCCCATTTCTATCCCCCGTCCGGCCCATAGCCAGCCAGAACCGGGCATGTCGTAGGAAGTCACCTAACAGTGACCTCATTCACTGAAGAGAAGGCATCATTAAGTAAGTCCAAAAAATTCGTAAGTGAGGACCATAAAAGCTTATGCAGAGTATATTTACTGCTGTGGATCTTACACTAGGCATGGTGCCTGATACACTGTAATTATGAAATAATATGGATTGATCAAGTGACTAAATAGCAGTATGATAGTTACCATGTATCAAATATTTATCTCAGTGCTTAACATGTTGAAAAATACATAATAAATATTTATTAAACAAATGAGGAAATGCCCTGGCCGGTTTGGCTCAGTGGACAAAGCATCAGCCTGTGGACTGACGGGTCCCAGGTTTGATTCTGGTCAAGGGCTCATGCCTAGGTTGTGGGCTCAATTCCCAGTAGGGTATGTGCAGGAGGCAGCTGATTAATGAGTCTCTCTCATCATTGATGTTTCTCTCTCTCTCTCCCTCTCCCTTTCTCTCTAAAATCAATAAAAATACATTTTTTTAAAAATGAGGAATTAGAAGCATTATTTATTGAGCACTTATTGCTCAATTATCTTATTTGATCCTCACAAAGCCTAGGAGAGGGATAATCCCATTATTTCCATTTTATAGATAAGGGGATCGGATTATAGAGGCATTAAATAACTTTCCAAAAAATTGTGATATCTAGCAAGCATTATCTAAAGAGCAATTAACAGATGTGGTGTGAGTGGTGTCCTTCTCCACCAGAGGGCATCGTCTTGCACCCCAATCTTACCTGAAAGACTGCTCATGGGAGTAGATCTGGGGAATTAAGCTCCTGATTCCAGACATGTATAACAGCAATCCCTGTTTGAGTGGAAGGGACCAAACTGGGAAACAAAAAATCACCTAGAAACCTATAGTTAGGGCTATGGGAAACCCAAAATGGCTGCTTGGTCCTTCCCAGTTCCCTGGCGTTCTTTTCATTTTTTGCATTCCATAGACCATCTGGGCTGAACTTCATTCAATTGCCACTTCGTCTGAGTGATCGGTATGTTCTTCTTGTGGTGTTTATGTTTTCTGCCTGAGTTAAAGCTTTCCCTGCCACAGATGATGCCCTCACAATGGCAAAGAAACTTAGAAAATGTTTCCCACTTGGGGTATATCTTCCAAAATCTCTAGTGATCGAGGCACCCAAGCAAGTCATCCAAGACATGCTGGACAGTCCTGCAAACTTTTCGGAATTATCACCGATCCCATCACCAGCCCTATCACCCTCAGTTTTCAGAAAGGCCGAGAGAACTAACGGGGAAACTGGATTCCAGCAGAGCAAGGTGACTTACACTCGACTGAATGAACTGGTGAGAAGAGCTAAAACTGTATGACTTTCTATTTGAAATGTTGGTGATTTTGCAAATCTTTTATCTTGTAGATATAAATAATTTTTTAAATATCTTTTACTGATTTTTTACAGAGAGGAGAAGAGAGGGATAGAGAGCTAGAAACATCGATGAGAGAGAAACATCCATCAGCTGCCTCCTGCACGCCCCCTACTGGGGATATGCCTGTAACCAAGGTACATGCCCCTGACTGGAATCGAACCTGGGACCCTTGAGTCCACAGGCCGACGCTCCATCTACTGAGCCAAACCGGTCAGGGCAAATATAAATAATTTTATTCTTTTTTAAAAATATATTGTATTGATTTTTTACAGAGAGGAAGGGAGAGAGATAGAAAGTCAGAAACATCGATGAGAGACATCCATCAGCTGCCTCCTGCACACCCCACAGTGGAGATGTGCCCGCAAGCAAGGTGCATGCCCCCAACCGGAATCGAACCTGGGACCTTTCAGTCCGCAAGCCAACGCTCTATCCACTGGGCCACATGGGTCTCGGCAAAATAATTTTTATTCTTTACACCAGGGATGGGAACATCTGGACCAAGGGCTGTATAAGAACTGAGAAAGCATTTGGTCTGGCCTTGCCAAGGGGTTAGGGGTGAGTTAATTCAATGTTTGACCAAGGACAGCAGGCTAATCTTTAATGGATAATCTTTATGGCCCTCGAATAAGGTTATAAATATCCAAATGGCCCTTGACTGAAAAAAGGTGCCCCACCCCTGCTTTACGCCTTTGAAAGCAACACTGAAACACTTGCCTCTTTTCTCTGTAATTGATCCCTCCACATCGTAATCACGTAATCACGCAGAAACTCGATGTTCTTTCGTCTGGCCTCTATTTTTCCCTTTGACTCAACCTGGCCTCTCACATAGTGCCCTGGCTCACCCACCTCCCGTCTCCCTTGCTTAATCATTAAGCCCTCAGGACAATGAGGCTCTGGGCAGCAGCCAATAATCTTACGAACAAGGTCCTGTGTCTGTTGACTACGGAGATAGCGCTCCAAATAATACCTCAGCCTCGGCTGTGTTTCAGCTCTGAACCCAGGAAAGTGAAACAATCCCACAGAACGAATTCTGGCAAAACTGGACAGGTCAACGCCGTGGCTCACATCAGGACCAGATGCACTGAACTACCCAACCACTCAGTAGAGACCATGACCAGGCAGACAAAACACGACGGGCAGAGTGCAATGGGCATTGCAATGTTGAGTCCTGATTCTGTGACCATTGGTACAGGACTCCTTGGTTTGGAACACTAACAGCATCATTGCACATTTGTTTTTCAGGACGAAAGTCAAAGTTTCGTGACATAGGTCAATGACTATGAGAATGATCCTGTGTAAAGGCAGGATAAAAATAGATTTAGGGACAAATCCTTCTCTCTCCCCATTGAAACATTCACAGTTATTCATTCTTCCTAACCCAAAAATTGCTATTCTTTTTATTTTTTATTTTATTTTTTAAAAATAGATTTTATTGATTTTTTACAGAGAGGAAGGGAGAGGGATAGAGAGTTAGAAACATCAATGAGAGAGAGAGACATCGATCAGCTGCCTCTTGCACGCCCCCTACTGGGGATGTGCCTGCAACCAAAGTATGTGACCTTGACGGGAATCGAACCTGGGACCCTTGCGTCCACAGGCCGATGCTCTATCCACTGAGCCAAACCAGTTAGGGCCAAAAATTGCTATTCTTATATTACCAGGTAGACAGAAAGAAATACGTAGACATTTAGAGGGTACCTAAGCACCCTGCAAAGGATTTTACCACAGCATTTCATGTTCACAACCTTAGGAGGAGGAAACTTTTAACTCTATTCTACAGGTAAGCACCCTGGGTTTCAAAAACCCGTCCCACATCACACAGCTGGTACCTGGCAGCGCTGGGGCTTGCACCTACATCCCTGGCCTCAAAAACCCTACTTTCCTGCCAAAGCAGTGACCTCAGCTCCACCAAGGAAAATTACTTATTGCCCTAGCCCAATGGTCGGCAAACTCATTAGTCACAGAGCCAAATATCAACAGGACAACGATTGAAATTTCATTTAAGAGCCACATTTTTTAAACTTCAACTTATTCTAATGCCACTTCTTCAAAATAGACTTGCCCAGGCCGTGGTATTTTGTGGAAGAGCCACACTCAAGGGGCCAAAGAGCCACATGTGGCTCGTGAGCTGCAATTTGCCGACCACTGCCCTAGTTGGTTTGGCTCAGTGGATAGAGCATTGGCCTGTGGACTGAAGAGTCCTGGGTTCAATTCCAGTCAGGGGCACATGCCCGGGTTTCGGGCTTGGTCCCCAGTTGGGGGCATGCAGAAGGCAGCCGATCGGTGATTCTCTTTCATCATTGATGTTTCAATCTCTCTCTCATTCTCCCTTCCTCTCTGAAATCAATAAAAAATAGATTTAAATTTTTAAAAAACATACTTACCGAGTCAACTACCCTTCAGCTCCGTGCCAACAGGTTGGCATTGTCTAAGTCACTTGGTTGGATAAGAAAACTCTAACTTCCTGTCTGAGGGTGAGGTACGCTCTCTGTGAGGGAAGAAATAAATGAAGAACAGTGGACCATTTTCAAAGCAGTAGGATAGCCCTTAGCTCAGAAAGAATGGGGGTATTATGATGCCCCAGATTCACTGACTAGACATCCAGAGAGGAATCCTCCAGGAGCAGAAAGCTCTATGGCCTCTAGAATTCTCCTTCCGTGAAGGAGTCTGGATGGGGCAGCCTCTGAGGGTGCAGAGACCTCTTAGCAAGTTGATTGTTTACTGGTACTTACCTCAGGCTGTAGGCGCTCCCGATCCACACCGCAGTCCCACTTACCAGTCCCGTTCTTGGCATGGGGGCATAGATACCAGGCAGCGAAGGGAAGCGGGACCCATCGGGAAGACTGGAACTGGTCAAGAGCAAGCATTCTTTTATATCTATAAAAGCTTGTAACTATTTTTTTAACATTTTATTTTATTTTAATATATTTTATTGATTTTTTCACAGAGAGGAAGGGAGATGGATAGAAAGCCAGAAACATCAATGAGAGAGAGACATTCATCAGCCGCCTCCTGCACGCCCCCCACTGGGGATGCGCCCACAACCAATGTACATGCCCTTGACCAGAATCGAACCCGGGACCCTCCAGTCCCCAGGCCGACACTCTATCCACTGAGCCAAACCAGTCTCGGCTGCTTATAACTTTAAAATATATATAATTATTATTATTGACTTTTCACAGAGAGAAAGAGAGAGAGATAGAGAGCTAGAAACATCTATGAAAGAGAAGCATCGACCAACCGCCCCCCCGCACACTCCCCACTGGGGACACGCCCGCAACCAAGGCATGTGCCCCTGACCGGAATCGAACCCAGGACCCCCCAGTCCGCAGGCCTACACTCTATCCACTGAGCCAAACCGGTTTCAGCAAGAGCAAACATTCTTGTTGTGATTAAACAAGGTGTGTGCTAGAGAAACTGAGTGTGTGAAAAGGGTACCACGTGTGTTGAATGTTTACAGTTCTTAGCCGAAGGGCCAGCCCTAGGACAGTCTTTTGTAAAATCTGCTTTTAAGCTTCCGTGTTTGCCAGATCTATGAGGGCTGTAACTACAGGCTGTAGAGTCAAAGACCTCTTGCCTCAAAGTCAGCACATCTCAGTTGTATTTCTGACTCGGCTACTTCCTAGTTGTGTGACCTTGGACACGTGCTTTATCATCTACGGGCTTCGGTTTTCTCAGATGAGGAATTTGGGGCTAGAGAATTATTAACATTCTATGTGCCTGTGATGACGAAATTCTCAACAACACGGATTAAAGAGCTTTGAAGGAAAAAAAAAAACCTTATTCTTCCAGATTATATTTATCCAGGCCAGCTTTATTTAAATGACTGATTATATTCCCTGTTTTCCCTGAAGCTCTGAATGGAATTATATGGTTAACCCCTTTTTTAGTATACCAACAACTATCCTACCCATTAAAAAAAATCTAGATGACATAGAGGACATATGTAAAGAATAAGAAATTAATACTATGTGAACCCTGACTGGGTAGCTTTGTTGGTTGGAGCATCATCCCAATATGCCAAAGTTGCAGGTTCATTCCCTGGTCAGGGCACATACAAGAAGCAATAAATGAATGCATAAATAAGTGGGCCAACAAAAATCTCTCTCTCTCTCTCTCTCTCTCTCTCTCTCTCTCTCTCTCCCTCTCTCTCTTATTTTCTCTGCCTCTTAAAACAATTTTTTAAAAGACTGTATCACATCTGTAAAATGCTAACCAAGGCATGCCATGCCACTCATAGTGGACACTAAGAAATGCTAATTGTGTATCTCATTCCTCTTCTGTAGCAGCATCCCATGATTAATCTCTTAAGACCTTAAAATGTATTACAATTCACTCATTCCCGTGGTTTGGGGTCCCCTTTTGATTTTGCACCCTTCTCGCACTTCCATCATCCCCCAATAAGGAATCACTCACCCCATATCCTCCACCACCTCCAGCGTGAGTTCTCAGGTAATAACCTCTGTTGTCTTCAGCAGAATGTACCCACTATCCACCCACAGGAGGCAAGCATGTGGGTCTCTTCCTTGTTCTCAGGTCAACAGCTGCTCACGTGGAGTTCACTCCTGACGGTGTTTCCTTCTTTGAAGTATCTTCTGTTTTCCCGGAATCACTGTTAACATGTAATTGCCAGTTTATGAATGGGAAGCTGGATTCTGAACTTCAAAATCTATTGTGTATGGGACAACACGGGGGATGTCTGACTGACGGCTTAGGCCTGCTTCCCAGGGGATCAGGCCTAAGCTGGCAGGCAGACATCCATTCTGGGGACCCATAAAGTGTGTATGCCCAGGGGCCACAGGGAAAAGAGGGGGTGTCTTCTACTTTGTGTACCAATAGGCAATTATTTAGACTGATCTTATTGAGTAACCTCCATACTCAGATTCACAGAGGTGACATTTCAGGAGGCCTAAAGATAGCTGATTGCACTTGGCAGATTTCCTACACCTTTACGAGGAGTTAAGTCTTGGACCATGCGCTGAGTCTTCCCTTTGGCCATGACTTCAGAAGGAGAAAAAGGGAGGACGGCCTGGAGAAGGCAGTCATGCTGAATGGGTGACTGACTGTGTCTCCGCCCCTCGGTTCTGACTGTTCCTATCTTCTTTCTCCAGGTGGCTGAATCCCTTCCAACCAGAACTAGAACTGGCAGGGCCTGTAATGTTGAATTATAAGTCCCTGGAGGGCAGGGACCAAGACTGACTAATTTCAGCATTCCCCGAGCACAGTGCTTGGCAGGAAACAGACCTTAATAAATATTTGTTGAATAAGAAGCAGGCTTTGACTGCCCTTCAAATGCAGGCAGACTTCAAGGTGACCCCCAGGATCCTGTCTGACGGTGTTTACACCTCTGCATTACCCTTTCTAATGGAGTGCGGGCAAGATCTGTGACTTGCCTTTAATTAGCAAAATATGCTGAAGGTGTCACTCCCAGGATTATGTTCCATTATGTAAAACTCTCTCTTGCCAAGCAACAAAAACAAAAACTACACAAGTGAGACTACATCAAACTTTTTAAAACTTTCACGCATCAAAGCAAACAACCAACAGAGTAAAAAGGCAACTTACTGAATGGGAAAAAAAATATTTGCAATTCATGTATCTGATAAGAAGTCAATATCCAGAATACCAAAAGACCTACTATAGCTCAATAACAAAACAGCTGATTTAAAAATGAGCAAAGGACTTGAGCCCTAGCTGGTTTGGCTCAGTGGATAGAGCGTCAGACTGCGGACTGAAGAGTCCCCAGGATGGATTCTGATCAAGAGCACATGACCAGGTTGTGGGCTTGATCCCCAGTAGGGGGCATGCAGGAGGCAGCCGATCAATGATTCTCATCATTGATGCTTCTATCTCTCTCCCTTTCTCTCTAAAATCAATTAAAATATATTTTAAAAAATAAAATGGGCAAAGGACTTAAATAGACAGCTCTCTGAAGAAGACATTTAAGTGGCCAATAAGCATATAAAGAGATGTTCAAAAGGGAGTGGGGTCATAAAGTGTACAGGGAGTCAAATATATAGTAACAGGGAATGATTTGATTTTGGGTGGTAGACATACAATGCAATATGAAGATCATAGATCACAGAAACGTACACCTGAACCCTATATAATCTTATTAACCAATGCCACCCCCAATAGATTCAGTAAAAAAGATGCCCCACATTACTAATCATCAGAGAAATGCAAATCAAAATCACAATGAGATATCACCTCACACCTATTGGGATGACCATTACCCCCCAAAAAAAACCAGCAAAACAAACAAACAAACAAACAAACAAAAACAGAATACAACAAGTGCTGGTGCAGATGTGGAGAGAAGGAAACTTTTGTGCACGGTTGGTACAGAGGCTCCTCAAAAAATTAAAAATAGAACTCTCACTTCTGATTATATAACCAAAAGAATTGAAAACAGGATCTTGAAGAGATATTTGCATCTCTATACTCATTACACCATTATTCATAATAACCAAAAGGTGGAGAAAACCTAAATATCCATTGATGGGTAAGTGGATAAGGAAATGTGGTATCGCCTGGCTATCGTGGCTCAGTGGTTGAGCATCGATTGACCCATAAACCAGGAGGTCAAGATTCAATTCCCAGTCAGAGCACATTCCCGGATTGCGGGCTCAATCTCCAGTGGCGAGTGTGCAGGAGGCAGCTGATCAATGATTCTCTGTCAGCACTGATGTTTCTCTCTCCCTCTCCTTTCCTCTCTGAAATCAATAAAAATCTTTTTAAAAAAGGAATGTGGTATATACATAAATTGGAATATTATTAAGCCTTGAAAAAGGAAATTTATGCCATAGGCTATAACATGGATAAATCTTGAGGACATTTTACTAAGTTAGTCAGTCATAGAAAGACACTACTGTATATGATTCACTTATGTGAAGCATCTAAAGTACATACTCCAAGTCCTAGAGAGAGAATGGTGTTTACTAGGGATTGAGGGAGGGAGAAACTGAGAATTGTTCAATATGTAAATATAGAGTTCCAGTTTTGCAAGTTCTGGAGATCTGTTACATAATATGCATTTAGTTAACATTATAATCCTATATAACAAAAAGGTAATTTGCAAATTGGCCCTAACAGCAGAACGACCAGGAACAACCAGTTGCTATGACGTGCACTGACCACCAGGGGGCAGACGCTCAATGCTGCCCCCTGGTGGTCAGTGTGCTTCTACAGGGGGAACACCACTCAGCCAGAAGCCAACTCATTGCTGGCCAGCGCAGCTGCAGAGGGTGACAGGAGCCTCACCTCCTTCCATGCAGTGCTAAGGGCTCCTAGGCTACCAGAGGGATGTCTGCCTGCCAGCTTAGGCCCACTCCCCCAGGGATCAGGCATAAGCGGTCAGTCAGACATCCCCCGTGGTGTCCCAAACTGTGAGAGGGTTTAAGCTGGGCTGAGGATCCTCACTAAGAGCACAAATTTCCGTGCACTGGGCCTCTAGTTTTATATAATAAAAGCCTAATATGCTAAGTATCCAACCATTCGACCAGTCGCTATGACATGCACTGACCACCAGGGGGCAGATGCTCCAACTGGTAGGTTAGTTTGCTGCTGGGATCCGGCCAGTCAGGACTAGGCAAGATGGACCTGACATGCCCTGGAGGCTTCCCGAGTCCCACCCTGGCCCCGATCTTGCACTGATGGGGTCCCTCGGCCTGGCCTTTGCCCTCTCACAATCTGGGACCCCTCGGGGGATGTTGGTGAGCCAGTTTTGGCCTGATCCCTGCAGGCCAGGTAGAGGGACCCCACTGGTGCACGAATCTGTGCATTGGGCCTCTGGTACACTTATAAATGGCTAAGATGGTAAATTTTATGTTATGTGGTTTTTTTTCACACACACACACAAAGACTGTATATTGCTAGCAGACTACTCTAAAGACTCTCCTGGCTTGCCAAAACCGGTTTGGCTCAGTGGATAGAGCGTCGGCCTGGGGACTGAAAGGTCCTAGGTTCGATTCTGGTCAAGGGCATGTACCTTGGTTGCAGGCACATCCCCAGTAGGGGGCGTGCAGGAGCCAGCTGATGGATGTCTCTCTCATCGATGTTTCTAACTCTCTGTCTCTCTCCCTTCCTCTCTGTGAAAAATCAATAAAATATATATTTTTAAAAAAGACTCTCCTCGCTGGCTTGATGAAGTAAATGGCCACGCTGGGCAAGCCGAGGCGACAAGGAACTGCGGGCAGCTTCTAGAACAATGGGCAGCTTCAGCCAACAGGCAGCGAGAAGCCAGACCCCCAGCCAAGGCAATGAATTGTGCCAATGCCCACAGCTTGCGCTTGCAGGTGGATTCTTCCGTGGTGACACTCCCACATGAGAACACAGTCTGGCTGACACCTCGGGCACAGGACCTAAGCCACACCTGGACTCCGGACCTACAGAAACCACAATAATAAACGTATGTAAGTTAAGTCACTAGATTTGCATTAATTTATGTGACAACAGATAATTCATACGAAAGAGATGTTATAAGAACTGTTATCGAATTAAAGGTTTGTTTGCCTGAGTCCATCAAAGCCCAATCAAACGTGAACAGGCGTTTGCAGCTGAGAAGTAAGGTTTATTAGTTAAGGAGATGGCGCCACACCTGAATGACAGGTGAGCTACCGCTCTAAGGCCTAGCTCCCAGTTGGCGTCTAGGGGTTGGTTTATGTAGGAAAAATCACCAGTTATGGTGTTTAAGTTAGGGGTCGCGGTCTCTACTGATTGGTCAGTGCGAGGGTACTGGGTAGTTGATCAGTACTTCTGGTCCTGATATCAGCCATGGCGTTGCTCCATCTGGTTTTGCCACTTTGCCAGGCCTGGAGCTGAAACACAACTGAGGCCTAGATGTTATCTCTAGTTTGACCAAAACTGTCTCTGGGGTCAACAGACACAAGGTTTTATTCCTAAGGTTACTTGATGCTGATCAGAACCTCACTTGATGCTGATCAGCAACTCACTGTCCTGTGGGCTTAATGATTAAGGGAGTGGACGTACAAGGGAGAAGGAGGCAGGTGAGGCAGGTGCTGGATGAGGCCAGTTTGAATCAAAAGGAAAGAAAGGAGAAAAGGTCATATTAAAGAAATGAAGTTTCTGTAGTTATACAACCTGCTTTCAAATAACTGTCTTGTTGTTGTGGAACATTGAAATAAAACGTGTTCTTGGTTGCCCTAGCTGGTTTGGCTCCGTGGATAGAGCATGGGACTGAAGGGTCCTGGGTTTGATTCTGGTCAAGGGCACATGCCTGGATTGCAGACTTGGTCCCCAATAGGGGGCATGTAGGAGGCAGCCAATCAATTATTCTAATCACTGATGTTTCTAGCTCTCTCTCCCTCCCTCTCTGAAATCAATAAAAAAATATTTTTTAAAATGTTCATGGTAGAGCCCTACCTGGTTTGGCTCAGTGGATAGAGTGTCAGCCTGTGGCCTGAAGGGTCCCGGGTTCAATTCCGGTCAAGGGCATGTACCTTGGTTTCGGCCACATCCCCAGTAAGAAGTGTGCAGGAGGCAGCTAATCAATGTTTCTCTCATCGATGTTTCTAACTCTCTGTCCCTCTCCCTTCCTCTCTGTAAAAAAATCAATAAAAAATATATATATTTTTAAAATGTTCATGGTAGAGACCAATGATGCATAGGTCAACAAGACCAATCTTAAGTCATAAACATTCATAGCCTTGGAATACGTCCATGTTTTTATCTAAAAATCACTCAGCCTCTACATCTGGTTTCCAGAGGATAATCTCTGTGGCTTTAGTTAAATTGCCACTATGCTGGCCTCCTCACATAGAGCACTAGACAGGAAGAAAAAAGGCATGACATATCTGTCAAACTTCAACCAAAGAGTCTCTATGATCTGTCTCTGCCATAAATTTTTGTGACCCTCAGTAAGGGCCCCATGGATTGCAATTGTAATAGCCTCAGATATATTTAGGCCAGAATGATAGATTTCATCTTATAAATAGACTAGAGGCCCAGTGCACGAATTTGTGCACCAGTGAGGTCCCTTGGCTTGGTCTGCAGGATTGGGCTGAAATCTGCTCTATAACATCTCCCAAGGGGTCCCAGATTGCGAGAGGGAGGTTGGCCAGTCAGGGAGGGACCATGGGAGGGCTCCAGCACATGTCCGGCTCATCTTGCTCAATCCCAATCAGCTAGACCTCAGCAACAAGCTACCCTACCTGTCAGAGCATCTGCCCCTTGGTGGTCAGTGCACATCATAGAGAGCAGTTGATCAGCCTTAGCATATTAATAGCATATTATGCTTTGATTGGTTGAATCAAAGCATATTAGGTTTTTATTATATAGGACCAGAGACCCAGTGCAGGAAATTTGTGTACTGGGGGGTATCCTTCAGCTCAGCCTGCACCTCTCCAATCTAGGACCACTCAGGAATGTCCAACTGCTGGTTTAGGCCCGATCCCAACCATTTGCCTGCCTGCCTGCCTGATTACCCCTAACCACTTCTGCCTGCCAGCCTGATCAACCCCTAACCACTCTCCTGCCAGCCTGGCCGCCCTTAACTGCCCTCCCCTGCTGGCCTGTTCCCCCCAACTGCCCTCCCTCCCCTGTAGGCCTAGTTGCCCCCCAACTTCCCTCCCATGCAGGCCTAGTCTCCCCCAACTGCCCTCTCCTGCAGGCTCGGTCTCCCCAATTGCCCTCTCCTGCAGGCCTGGTCCCCCCTAACTG
>PVJN01056860.1:0-12639 GCA_004026805.1 Lasiurus borealis
ATAACATTTCTTTATATTTAACAGTTTCTTATAGAAAGCTGATACTCTCAGGAGGCATTGATTAAAGGTAAAACATCAAGAAAGAAAAAATATTAAATTAAAACTTCACTTAGGATGTTGACAGTTGGCTTGTAATATTAAACAGATGTTGTGTGTTCCTGGGGATATTCTTCTTTCTGAACTGGATTGCTACGTTGTATTTTTTTTCTTTTTAATGACAACTACAAATTTTTGATCAGTTAATAATTGTAAATGCCCTTTCTGCCGTCTCGTGGCGTCTGGGCCCTTCCAGCGACACGACGGCTGGCGGGGCCTCGCTGCCTCTCCCAAAGCCTCTCTCTCGCCCGCTGTTCCTCCCGGCCCCTCCGACGCTCCTCTGATTCCGGGATGCATTCTCGGGGATTGATTTCTCGCAATAATTTCAGGATCCCCGGGCGGAATTCTAGCCTTTTCTAAACGCCTGTCTCCAGTTTACCTCCCTGGAAGCTGCGCGCTGGCCGGGCGCCCCGCTGACCCGCAGCGCGGCATTGTGTCTGTGTGGCCACTTGGAAAGGCCAGGCAGATGGCCTGCGCCCCCGGGGTGGGGCCAAAGGAATGTCAGGGAGGGGACCTGAAGGACCCCAGCCCGCGGGGCGAGAGGAGGCTCAGTATGTCCTGCTTTTGGCCGGGAAGGATTTTGCCCTCGTAGGCAGATCGCACAGAGGCCAGAGAAGGTGCTGGGTGGGATGGAAGGTGAGTGGGTGAGCGGGCAGATTCTGGTCATCCGAGGCAGCTTGGATTTTGCAGGATGAGGTGAAGACACGTTGCATCCTCGAAGGTTCTTCTAATGTCTTTGCGAGACTAGGTACATTGGTCATTATTGTGTTTGGGCTGGTGAAAATGTTTAAGTGCTGAAGGTCACTTTAATGGTCAGTTTTGACACACGGACAGCCTCCGTTTTCTGAAAGCGGCGTGTCACCAGGAAAAGGGCCGGGGGTTAACCCGGGGGACAGCGTGGTGGTTGGGAGGCATTTGTTTAGCTTGGAGCTGGCTGTGGCTTGCACAGTCTTCTTTTTGGAACCAGTGTTTTTCCTCTGCAGACTCCACTTAGGAAGCTCTGCTGCGGGGCCTCACTGTATGGAAGGCATTTCCAATAAACACAAACAAAGGCCGCTGGACTGTCTGAACAAACACCGCGGCACGTCTTATCACAGAAAACCGGAACCGTGTGAACACGGAGTTCATTTTACTAGCACACTCTTTAAATGGGATTTATTTGTTCTTTATATCTAATAGTATCAATGTTTTAAAGCATCCTGTTTCTTCAAGTTTGTTTTAGAAGCAGAAGTCTTTTTGATATGAACAGTGCGTTTTTATTTGGAAGAATTTTACAAGCAGACATTCCCAGCGTTTAACGTCTGTTCTCTAACTTACTGTTTTAGAATTCTCCTTCTTCTTCTATACTGTGCGTGTGAAAGGAGGGAGAGGAAATTTCCGTGCACGGTGCCTTACAGATTATCTGACTCACTGCCATATTCTCCTAGAAATCTGAGATGCTAATTAACGGTGCCTTTTTGGAAAGACTCGGGAACTTTATATGCAAAAGCACCCTGCAAGTTTAACATCATTCGTTACTCTAGAAAGAGCCGTCCATTTTAGCGTGAGAATCCGAAAAGCAGTAAAACATATCTAAGGTTTCCATCAGTTAACTGGTTTGGGGGCTCGCTCTTATTTCGTTCCAGTTCCCTCCCAATGTTTCGCTCTGAAGGAGGGCTGCAAATATTTTAAATAGCTCTCTCACCAGGATGAATGCTCGCAGGTTTAAGTAGCAAATGCCGTGTCGGGGGCCCGCTTTGCCGGCCCCGGGAGATAGCTGTCTGTGCGGGATATTCCTGCAGAGGCATGCTGGCGGGCTCACCGGGCCTAATGCCGGTATTATGCCTGACTTAGCAGTAAGCCGCGGCGATCTGCCGCAGTGAATGGTATTAGGCAGGCTCTATTTTCCCCATTATTTTCCCCATCAGTGCGGGACGGCAGTCCCCCCCCAGCCCCCCACCGGAGTGAGGAAAGCGGGCTCGCATATTGTTTGCAGTTTCAGCGCTGAGCGACTCGGAGGGGAAGGAAAAGCGGGGAGTTTTTCAGAGCAGCGATGAATAAAGAAGTGTACCCTTTGAACCGCTTCCATCTTTTAAAGTTTCTATTCCATCGTCCCTTTTTCTGTGCAGTGTGGGGGGCTGGTCTTCTCAGCTCTTTTACAGATAACGGATTTGGTTCTAGGAGGAAGAAGGGAGACGTTGCTAGAGTTGGCCGCATGTTAATGAACAATTAAGCCTCCGACTCGGCAATGGAAGACACTTATTGGTCCCTAGCGGTCTGACGTGGGAAATGCACCTCTTGAAAATGTCACTAGAACCTTCCATAAAGCTTAACAGTTGATCAGAAACAAAAACGTTACCAATTTTGAGGTAGGCTGATGAGTTTATTGAAAGTGTTTTGTGAGTGACTGTTGACGTTACTTATTTTCTTCATCTCTTTCTGAAAGTAGATGAGCTCCATATAAAAACGTGCGTCTAAGATTGGCACCTGGATCTCAAGCCACTTAGGAAGGCAGGAGGATTCTGTGAATGCGTGTGTGGGTGCTTGGGAAAGTCCGTGAGCGCTTTTTCCCCTCATCTCTCCGTTAGCTGTCTCATGCTTAATTTTTGTGAAAATAATGTGTTTGTTACTGTGGTCACCCCGTGATTTAGCTTTGGCTTATGTATGATATTTTATTGTCCCTGTCCTAGAAAATTATAGCAGTTTTTTATGAGGAGCGGTTTGTGGGTTCACACAACCCACTCGGAGTGCCATTTACTATAATTCTCTTCTAAAAGGACCATAAAACATCATGTAAATTGTTTAAACAGGGAAGGGCCTTTTTTTGAGAAAGGCTGGGAGAAAAATCTCTCCAGGCTTTCTTTTGTTTCTTATATTAATTTTCACGATTTTAAACTCAATTTATCGAAAGCATTTATATTAAAAAATAAAGTGTGTGGTGTCTGTAAATAAAGACGGTTGTGAGCTACAGCTAGGCAGAAACCGTTGTTGATTCAGAATAATCGAGGTCACATTCATTGTAGTCTAATCTTTGAAAATGTGTTTCCTGTGACTTTGGAAATGAAATTAAGGAAGAAAGGAAGAGGGGAAGGAAGGAAGAACGGAAGCCATTTATTGCATGTGCTTCTTTTGTAAAAACCTTCCCGTTCTTTGAAGTTACGGGTCTAGAAACGATAGGAAGTGAAGTTTTTGGTAACTAGTTTCTTAAGGAACTCGTATTTAGATTCACCAGTGATTTTAGAAACTCCCCTCCCTGCAGTTTTATCACGGCGGTTGGCCTGTTGCACTCCGTGTACGTACACCCTCCGGAGGAAAGCAAGAAACAGCCGCTTCCGGCCACAGCTCTGTCGTGGTTCCCGGGATGGTTTTCTTGCTCGGTTGTGTTTTGGTTTTGTGTGTGAGCTCTGAGGGGAGCAAGGGTGGGAGTTGTTCATAACTTTCAATAGCACTTACGTGCTGCTCGGAGCTTCTGGTCACTTAATAGAGATCTATCTTCTGTTTAACAAAGAAAGTCCACCTACATGTGAAATATAAAATGGGAGAAGCAGCTGTTCATTTCGTATAAAGATACCACATATATACTGGATTTAATGTTAAAAACACTTTCTTAGTACACGTGAGATCATTATATTTGCAACAGCATTTTATAAATGAAAACTTGTAAATGAAATGATTGCTGTGTTCGTGTAAATAGTGCTACAAACATTTGTTTCCCCCAAATTCTCTCTTCTTTTCGAATTGGCGTGTTTTTAAAAACACAAGAAAGAGTACCTGTGGTTTAGAAGCTCCTTGGTTTGGGACAAGAGGCTGTAAGTAGATCACATGATGCCTCTTGAAGAGAGCACCAGTGAAACTGTGTTTTCTAGAACGTGGCTGTCTTTGAGTGTAAATACTTGCATGTGTAATTGCCTGAAGAATATCATCTTGGGTTTTATATGACTACAAATTCCCCTCTTCCATATGTGTTAAAACACACACAACCAACTTCCTAGAACATCTAAGAAACTTTTTTAAATTATTCCCTGTTCTGCAGTCTTTTTATTTTTCTGGTTTGGGGTGTTTCTGGGCGATCAGGATCAGAGAGTAGTAACCAGAGTGAATTTGGGGCCGGGAGACGAAGCTGCATTGGGAAGGAGATGTTTTAAAACGGGAGAATCTTGCATCGGGCCGCGGTGAGATGGCGTGGGAGTGAGATGGATGGACGGAGCCTCGCCTGCCGGGGCCCAGCGGCCGGGACTGGCCACAGCCCGCTCCGGGGCGGTTTCGCCAGGAGCTGCTCTCCGTGGTTACGGGTACGAAGCAAAGAAGGCCTTTCTGGCATCCGGACCCACGCTGCTGAGTGTGCCACAAGTTCTCATAATTAAAAATTTTGTGTCTGGCCCTACTGAATAAATTATTTTAATAGGAGATGTTTGGAAACAGGATAGGCTCTCCACCGAAGGCACCGAATACCGAAATCTCCAAGTTAGGTATCGTTTTCCCCTATGAATGTATAATACGTTGCTACATAATGACATCATTATTATTGTAAGCGATACAGAATGGTATTTTTAGGCATTTTCTTCTTTTAGATTAGGAAATAGTTTTTGTGTGTGTGTGTGTGTGTGTGTGTCTGAGCACAGACAACATTCTTCTGGTCATTTTAGCTATTAAGTAAAAATGTATAGGATTTGAGTCAAGTATGTTTTATAAATTATTCAGTTGCAAGAAGCTAAACTGACTCTATTTACAATTTTCATCCAAAATGTTGTTTTCCTCTTTCTATTTTTCACTTGAATCGGTTAGAAAACATTTTTCATGGACTTTCGATGACACTAAACCATTTGTTATTAAGTAGCTACGTTTTTTTTTTTTCTCTTCCCTGAAAATTTTATAGGACCAATTCCTATCATAAAAGGGGCACCGTTTTTTTTTCCAGTATTTCCCCTCAAAACTGCAACTTCAGAAAATATGTAAGAGATGTAGCAATTAACCTGCATGCACATTTATAATACTAGAAAATGGGCCACTCGTTACATTCAAAGACAGGATCTGATCGGCCCAAATTGCTTAAAACATCACAGTTATTGAAGATAGGCCCCAGGGAATCCGAGAAACCATTTAACAGATGAAAGTACATTTTGAAAAGTCTGACCTTACAGGCAATCATAAAATGAATCAAAACAGTGCTTTTCCCCCGAAATGTACAGAGCCCATCTGTGTCTAATCCAGTAATTATAGACTGTGTTCAATTACCTTTTCAAACTTGGAGCAGACTGGAGACTCGGCAGTGAGCAAACATAGGGTTTTGTCTAGACCTCAATTGACCACAGTCTAAAACTTGAATTTATATCTAATTTTGTTTTTTTGTTTAGCTTGATCGCTCTTAAAGTCCTCATTTTTGCTACTTGGTGTGTTTTACCTTCTGAGATCCGAGATGCTGGCTTCTCTCGGCACCGGAGCGTTAGTCTCAGCAAAAGCTCGAGCTGTAATCAGATGTTTGTTTTCTGAATACCTGCTTTTGTCTGCCAGTCAATAATTTGCCCTGCAGAAAGGGCCGCGGGGGGCGGGGGAGGGGACTATACCGGAGTAGGACTTTTTAAAAGTTGCCTTTAAAACGTTGCCGCTGCTGCTGCCGCCGACTGGAGCTCTTTCTGTGTTAGGAAAAGTCATTTATTTTCCTCTTAAACTCAGAAATCTTCAGTCCCTCTGTACGGTTCAGACCATGTGTTATAAAATATGTGCAGACTACTAAAACAAATCTTCCTTATTACATACGTCTTACAGCTTTTTTTTCTCTTACACATTTTTTTATTGTATTTGCTCATCAGGATGGTATCCATTAGATATTGTAGATAATATCCATAACCCACTTCAAACCATCTCTCAGCCTTTTTATGATTCGATGGGTCTCTGTGAGAACTGCAATGCACAGCCGCAGCCAGTTCAAATATGTAAATTTTATCTAGGAATCTTGGCAGTGGAAGTTTTTCTTCAAATACAGAACAAACAAGAGATGACCACGGGTTCTCAGAATGCTGACGCCACGGCCAGAGCGCGCCCCTCGCCCCATTTTTCAGTGTCCCAGTCATTCGCATTCCAATTAGCATTGGAAACAAATGTTTGGAGGTATTTATTGGATGCGATCATTGCATAGAGACCGTGCATTTTTCAGGAAATTTTACGACCGGCATGCTATGTGATTTTTTAAAAGTTGGGTTCATTCAGGTCTCACCATCCTGGGAAAGTTGTAGGGATTTGGTCATGGGGGAGAAAAGTCGATTTATTATTCAGTAGCACGAGTATCCCTTTCTGAGAAACGATACGGGGAAAATGTGACTTAACAGGGATTCCAAACACCATGTGCTGCATGTTCTCATGGGACTTTTGCACAAGAACACGAGGGCAGTGTGGTTTCTCTGCTGTCGTCCTGCCCCATCTTCTTAGTCTCTTCCGGGGGAAGGCGGAAGACCGGGCTTCCTGAGGATGAGCGTGACACACTTTGGGGTCCTTTCTCATCCGCACCCCCGTCTAATTCTTTTCACGGCCGCGCGGCTCCTGGTTTCTGCTTCCGCGTGTCATCTGTGCCCCGAAGCTGCTGCTCCTCGCATCTCACGTGGTGTGGATGTTTCTGTTGTTTCTGAACCTGTTTGGGCCACTCCCACGGGACTGGAGGCCCCTCCGGATCACAGGCTGCCGCGTGTCTCCCCTGTGCTCCGCACCCACACAGTGCGGGCCGTGGCAGCCTGGCCGCAGGATGAGTGCCCGCTTTCAGCCAGGCTCCTGGCCAGGTCACCCTGTCCCTGCGCTGCCTCACCCCCCAGCCCTCCTGGCCCGGCGCGGGTCTGCCTCTCCTTCTCCCCGGACCCTGTCACCGCGGCATCGCCCTTCCCTCCTCGCGCTGGCCTGCCAGCGTGCCCAGAGCACCCCCTCTCTTCCTGTAAAAAGCCGGCCCAGCCCTCGGGAGCCTTGCTGTGCAGCCGCATCTCCTTGTTATCATCGTCATTGCGGTGTCTGCCCTGCGCTGGACACGGCCTGGAGGGGCTGTGTCTTGTCGGTGACCCCGTTTCTGAGCCGGTGATGGGGACAGTGCAGGCTGGGGCTGCAGGGCGATGGGCTCACGCGAGGTCTGAGGATGAAGTAACACCGGGGACCTCTTTAAAGCCTCTGGCGTGCCGTTTTCTCTGATTCTCTCTGTCCCCCAGGAGGGACAGAGGGCCTCCTTTCCGAGAGAAATGAGGCCGCTCCAGAGACCCCAGGTTGACGCGACAGAGTCGCGAACCCCAAAGCGCCAGGACAAGAATTCAGACCAGAATTCCCTCTAGCCCTCGTTCTTTCTGGCGCATCAGGGTCCTTGGTAAATATCCTCTCAGTCGTATTTTGATTTGTGCCTGGACACAGAGGTGGGGTCCGTCTGCCAGTGGCTGATGTGCGGCCAGTAACGCAGTCACTGACTATTCCCCACTTCCGCTTCTCGAGGGCACCGGCCGCGTCCTGTTTGATTATCAGTCCGCAGAGCCTGGGCCTAGTAGTGATGCAAAAAGCATTTGTTAAAGGCTGTAACGAATCAAGTGAAAGAAATGAAAGGAACGCAATCAAAGTAGGAATCCTAACTGGTCTGCATTATACCCCCTTATTTTTTTCAGAGCTCTCTGCTGGACCCCGGAAAAGGGTCGGGGGGAAATTCACGCTTGCCTTTATGAGTGTCTAACCTAAAAGCAAACAGTGGGTCAGGTACGCGCTTCGGTGTGGTGGTTGAGGACAGAGATGCTGAGCTCGGTCAGCCTAGACATCAAGCCCTGGCTTTGGCACTTTCTGTCCGTGCGATAGATAAGCTACTTTATCTCTGTGGGCGTCAGTTTTCTCATCTGTGAAATGGGTATGGTAATAGCACCTGCCTCATGGGGTTGTTCATATACAGGGTGGGGCAAAAGTAGGCTGACAGGCGTTTTCTTGTATTATAATTTATTAATTACTGTATTGTTTCCCATGTGAACAGTTTAAAACCTTTGTTTGCCCTGCCCTTTATACATTCTTAGAGTAGTGTTTGGCCCATAGTAAGTGCTCAATAAGTATCAACTTTTATTAACAGAGCAATAAGGTCACTGGCCATAAAGGTAGGCATCCCTAAGTTAACATAAATATAAGTAAGTGTGTATAGCTATAAAACAGTAGCAAATACTCCGGAGTTGCTGTAATAATCAGATGGCCAAGGCTAAGTGAGGCCGGCGTGAGCATGCCCAGTTGAAGAGTGAACTTGAACCCTTAGTGTGGGAGAAGGGCATTTCTAGGCCACGGTGCATCCACTCAGGAGGACACTCATCCAGCCAACCCTCTGCAGCCTGTCCCGTGCGCTCCCCTCGTGGATCTGCATGGACTCCACAGGTCAGGTCTACGGGAGGAAGATGCTAGTCTTGCGGGAACCACCCCTTGGTAAACAGTCTCTGTGACTTCGGGGCGCGGTGGAGGCAGAAGGTGCGGGTCCTCGTCGCCTGGAATCTGAAGTCGGAGGGTTGATGTCCTGCCTCTTTAAGCTGGTTCTCTCCCTCAGTGCGAGGTGGACTCGCGGCCCTTCCTCCAGGCCTGACCCTTAGATATTCCCGTGGTGTCCCTGCAGCCCTGGCGGAGAAATGGAAAGAAATCATTCATTGAAGAAGCAATGACTGAACACCAGTCTCTTAAAAGAACCGATAGCCGAAACCGGTGTGGCTCAGTGGATAGAGCATCAGTCTATGGACTGAAAGGTCCCAGGTTCGATTCCGGTCAAGGGCATGTACCTTGGTTGCGGGCACATCCCCAGTAGGAGGCGGCTGATCAATGTCTCTCTCTCATGGATGTTTCTAGCTCTCTATCCGTCTCCCTTCCTCTCTGTGAAAGATCAATAACATAGATTTAAAAAATCAATAAAATATATTTAAAAAAAAAAAAAAGATAGAAGTTTACGGTTAGCTAATTGCCACCAGTTAGCACGCCGACCTCAGGCTTTGCAGGGAGGGGAATGCTGGGTACTTTTACCCTGCGGAGGATTAATAATCTTGCTGCTTGTTTCTTTTTGCCGCGTGCCCGTTTGAAATGTAGGGCTGTGATTTTTACTAACATTGGGATGTTGGAATTCTTCGAGGTGCCGCAGTTAAGTGATCCAGTGATGGGCTTGGAAAATACTGCTCCTCCTGTGTGTTCCTCACTGGGGAGTGTAGCTCCTAAAAGCAGCTATAACATAGTGAACCCCAAGCAACACAGAGGGCGGTGACCGTGAGCCCCGATTCCTGGGATGTGTCTGCAATTGAAGTCCCTCCCACGTGCCATCCTGCGTCTCTGCCCTTTCTCGGCTCGTGCCTGGCTCCGGCCCAAGGCAGGGCCCTTCTGGGCTCAGGTTGTGATCAGGGCTGTGAGCCCACTTCCCGGAGGTCTCAGATGCAGGGCGAGCCCCTGTGAGGCAAAGCTGAGGTGTGAGGTCCAGCCAGAGCGCACCCCCTCTCTGAGCGCACTCTCGGGGTACGAGTGCGCCCCTCTCTAACACACAGACACAGTGTCCGCCCTTCGCTCAGGAGAGAAACGGAGGACTTCCTGTCTCCTCCCTCCTTTCAGCCTTCGGGAAAGTCTTAACGTTTTATCGAGGCCGCTTCCTTTAAACTCGGCATCGGACGCGTTCGTGTCCGTTTGATGTGTATATTATCGTACTCCTGGCTTTTATTCTGCGCAGTTGGCAAGTTTCAAGGCAAACGGTGGTTTTCTGTCCGCCACAAATTGGGCAGTGGCTGCTCAATTATGGGCTGCTGTTGACTTAGGCAGGGTCGCGTTTTAAAAGTGTATTTTGTTAGCGGCCCACAAAGCATACCACTGTCAGGCCTTTGTCGTGTCTGACTGCGGCAGTAAGATCACCGCGTCAGGAGTATTCCCAAATTTTGCCTGTGGATTCCGTGAATGTTTCATCAGAAATTCACTTGAAAATACCTCAGGGACAAAATGGCCACGCGGGGCTGTTATGTGCTGTGTGGCCCAGGTACCCAAAGATTGATAACGGTCTCCGTGTTCCTCAGGTGCTCCCAGGACACCTGGCTCACAGGCAAGCCTCAAGTGGGGAAAGTAAGTCTCGTTCACGCGTGAAGAGCCATCAATGGCCTGCCTGCTTATGGTTCAGTAGTACAGGGTTTGGGGTTACCTGTTATTTTTTTATTTTTTATTTTATTTTTTGTCCCCAAACCACCTTCTGTCACGAGCAGCGCCTTCCTGCTTTGGGGAACACAGCCTGCCTCTGACTATGAACTTGTCACTTCAGCAGACGCTACTGTCCCATGTATGTAACATCCTCCTCCTCTAGGCCGCAGCGCTGGGCGGTACAAGACTCAGGTCAGGCCAATCAGAAGCCTCCCTAGGATTGTTTACAAATGGGAATTTTTTTAAAAAGTGTCTTTTTTTTTTTTTTTGTCCGGAGACCTGGATTTGAACAAAAGTCGGGAGCTGTTGGTGGCCACGTCCTTGTTGCTGAGCTGCAGTGAGAAACTTGAATCTAGATGCAGAGGAAAGGGGATTCGAGACCAGGGAGTCATAGGGAAGTTATAAGTGTCTTCTGCCACTTGTTTGAGGGGCCCTGCTGTATCTTCGCTTTTCCCATGCTTTAAAAAAAAACAAAAAACAACCTTGTTTTTTTAAATATATTTTATTGTGTTGTTGTTTTTTTACAGAGAGGAAGGGAGAGGGATAGAGAGTTAGAAACATCAATGAGTGAGAAACATCAATCAGCTGCCTCCTGCACACCTCGTATTGGAGATGTGCCCACAACCAAGATACATGCTCTTGACCGGAATCGAACCACAGGCCGACGCTCTATCTACTGAGCCAAACTGGTTAGGGCAAAAAAACACTTTTTAAAAAATTTATCTTTAGAGAGGAAGGGAGAGAGAGAGAGAGAGAGAGAGAGAGAGAGAGAGAGAGAGAGAAAACTGCAATGTGAGACTGAAACGTCAGTTGGCAGCCTCCTGCACGCCCCCTACAAGGGACCACGCCTGAAACCGGGCATGTGCTCTGACTAGGAACTGAACCCACAACCTTTCGGTGCACAGGCTGGCACCCAGCCCAGCCACACCAGCCTCGACAGCCCTGCCATGTTTCAACCACTAACCCAGAGGTTCTGACCTGGAGGCACTCTGGCCTCAGTGACTATTTGGCAGTTTTTGGCTGTCACAGCGAGGGGGGCTGCTGGCGCCCGGCAGGTGAGGCCAGGGTGTGGCCAACCGTCCTACCATGGACAGGACCACTTCCCCCCAATAACCTCCCTACCACAGATTCTCTGGCTCAGATGGGGTCTTTTGATTCCAAGTTCAATCCAGTGTTTGTACAAACCAGCTCCTCCTCGTTGACTTGGGAATAATCCTTCCCCTGGTCTCCTGAAGTTCTGGGCTCAGTCTTTGCTTCAGAGTGTGAACTTCTTATATACAGTCTGCTACCTGTTTAAACCAGTGTGGCCTGTGCCTCTCTCTGCGGCACAGAGAACCCCTGGATTGTCACTGCATTTGGCAGTCATGTTTGGGTGGTCTCAGGTGTAATGCGGCCTGCAGAGCATAAATAGGCCATTTTCTTCCAGAGCAGCTTAACTGGGGGCGTATGGTGAGGCCATGTGACAGGCTCCCTGAGACCCCGTGAGCAGACAGAACCAGGCCAAACCAAACCCCCACCGGCCGCTGCGACATGAGCCCCGAGCTGGAGCCGTAAAAGCAGGTGCTTCCGCCGGGACAGTTCTCAGCGGCCACGGAGGCCGCCACTGTGGACATTCCACAGCACCTTTGTTTGGGCCCAGCACCTCTCCGTCCTGTGGGGCTGGCCGCGTCCCTTGCTCTGGCCGGTGACAAACCCCCGTCAGTACCCGGGGAAGGTTTACTTCCAGGCGGAGCACAAGCGCGGGGACGGGAATGTGCCTCTTTCCCGTTAGCGTCCTTTTTCTTAACTTTATCTCAGAATTAACATTATTTCAGAATTAACACACAGCAGAATCGGCCTTCCCGCTCTACATTTCTGTGGATTTTACCACTTTATTGGTGTAACCACTTCACAGTCAGGAGACTGAAGCTGTAAGCGCCCAGCTCTGCATAGAGTTGCTATAAACCGTTGGGCACGGGTGTCTGTGTGAGCTTACATTTCCATTTCTCTAGGGCAGCGCCCAGGAGTGGTTGCTGGGACCTATGGAAACTGTGTTTAAAGCCATTAAAAAAGTACTTGTTCACAAGTGTTCACAGCAGCGTTCTTCAGAATGACCAAAAGGTGAAAATCCCCTGTCCACCGGCTGGTGATGGACAGCTATGTGACATCGGTGCCATGAGGCGGTTTGGCCATAGAAAGGGATGAGCGGTGATATTACGACCTGGAAAGACCCTAAAAAACATGCAGTGAAAGAAGCCAGATACGCAGGACCACATTGTCTGGCGCCATTTATAGGGAACGTGCAGAATAAGCAAATCCACAGAGACAGGAAGTGATTGGTTGTCCTGGGCTGGAGGCTGGGGGCAATGGGGAGTGACAGCTAATGGTTGTGGGGTTCGGGGAGTGACCAAAGTGTCCTGAAGTTGATTGGGGTGATGGTTGTACAAC
>PVJN01056861.1:0-12639 GCA_004026805.1 Lasiurus borealis
CCAGGGCTGGAGGCTGGGGCAGGACCCCAGGGCGGGGTCAGGCCTGGGCCGTTCCCTCCTCGGGGCAGAGGAGGCCGCCTGGCCCCTCGTGGCTGGACTGTTTGTGGACTTGCCTTGTTATCAGGCGTTTAGTCCGTTATTTTTTAAAAATGGTTTTTGGGGTTACCCAGTGTTTTCCCAATGTGTTAAACGTTCTGTGGACAACATGAAGTTTAAAGGACTTCACCAGGGAAATTTGCCCAATGTTCACCCTCATTTAAACTTGTGTCAAGTTCACCTCGATCCTCTGCCACCTCGCACCTCGCACGCTGAACTGGCTGAAGACGCCAGATGTTGAGCAGCAGTGCGCGCCTCTGCCTTCGTTTCTGTTTTGCTTTAGGGCTTTTTTCTTTCTTTCTTTTTTTAAAAATATATTTTGTTGATTTTTTACAGAGAGGAAGGGAGAGACAGAGAGAGTTAGATACATCGATCCGCTGCCTCCTGCATGCCCTCCCTTTCCCCCCCGCCCGGGGATGTGCTCGCAACCAACATGCCCCTGGCCGGAATCGAACCTGGGACCCTTCAGTCCAAAGGCCGACGCTCTATCCACTGAGCCAAACCGGTTTCGGCGCTTTTGGGCTTTTGATCCTCTTGCTTCGGAACCATAGCCGCCTGAAGGTGGGAGTCAGGAGGGACGGGTAGGGCCCAGATGGACAAGGACACAACTAGGGCCTGGCCAGAGGTTGGTTTGCTGTTCCATAACCTCTCTTATTGTAAAACTTTATGTTACCAGATTGTGACTTCTTAAAAATTTTTTTAAATATACTTTTATTTTATTTTTAAATATATTTTTAATGACTTCAGAGAGGAAGAGAAAGGGGTAGAGAGATAGAAACATCAATGATGAGAGTCACCGATCGGCTGCCTCCTCCTGCATGCCCCCACACTGGGGACCGAGCCTGCAACCTGGGCTTGGTCTGCAACCTGCCTCGACTGGGAATTGAATCTGACCTCCTGGCTCACTGGTGGATGCTCAACCACCGAGCTCTGCGGCTGGGCTAAAATGATACTTTTATTGATTTCAGAGAAGAAGGGAGAGAGATTGACAATCAGTGATGAGAGAATCACCGATCGGCTGCTTCCTGCATCCCCTACATACCTCCCCCCCCCCCCCCCGGGGATTGAGCCCACAACCCACAACCCAGGCATGTGGCCTGACCAGAAATCAAACTGTGACCGTCTGGTTCGTAGGTCGAATGCTTAACCACTGAGCCACACTGGCCAGGCAGGTTATGACTTCTTGACACCTGTGAGGTCAGTCTGACAATGGCTTTTCCCAGGTTTGGGAGGGTGGGTGGCAGGGGTGGTTTCTGGTTTTTACTATCTGAAGCTCAAAGATAACACATTGGAGAATGATACCTTTAAGAACGTAACAGTTTTTTTCTGTGCTTCCTATCGGTTGGGGTATTTCTCCCCACATATTGGAAATAGTGTCGCTTTAAATGGTTGGCGTCCTGGTGACCAACATGGAGTTCAGGTGATTTTGTGTCCAGCCTGGCCTTTTGCCGTCCTTGGTGCTTACCATTCAGGTTCCAGCCTCCAGCCCAGACTGGCGGTCTCCGTTCTCAAAAGTAAATGGCGCCGGGCTCGCCTGTTCCTTTGTGGTTCACACGAAAGGAGCGGAATTCTTTACGATCCCGTCACTTTTCCCAGTGCCAGCCCTGCACTTAGGGCGTATTCCTTTTCCGGGGCTGCCTCAGAGATGACCGCCAGCTGGTGGCTTCAGCCAACAGGGATCCCCTCTCCCAGGCCTGGAGGCCAGCGTCTGAGGTCCAGGTGTTAGGGGGCCCTCCCAGGCCCTGAGCGAGTCTGTTCCAGAACTCTGATGTTGGAGAACCTACCAGAGACCCCAGTGGGTCGGAGGTGTGGAGCTGGGAGGTGACACCCGGGTCTGGATGGCATGTGGGTGTGCACTGTGTGTTCACATGGCTGTATGTATGTGTGTGCATGTGCATGTACATGCATCTGTACCTGTGCATATGCTGGATGAGGGCAGTGGCACTCGGGGTTAGAGCTTCATGGACGGAACAGGCTTGAAGGTAGAGATTTGGTGGCTTTCGGGTTGAGGTGGTGACCGTGTAACGTGCTCCCAGCCTCAAGAACTGACATTCCCAGCCTCTGTTTCATGTCCCCCTTTCCCCGTCCCCCTCAGCAGCCTCAGGTGCTCACCTGGAACTTTGGCCCCTTGGGCAATGGCCTTGGCTGAGCTGCCCTAGCACTGTGAGGGCCGGAGAGGCAGCTGCAGCCCCTCGGGGTGGAGGACTTTCTGCGGGAGCACAAGCCAGTGTGGTCGGTCCCCAGGGCAAGCACCAGGGGTGCCAGGCACAGCAGGGGCTGGAGGTCTTGTATTCTTGCTGTGTACGATGGAATAGTTTGGCTTATTTTTAACTGTCACCCAAGGATATGTTTAGAGAAAGGACAAGAGAGAAACATCTATCGGTTGCCTCCCATATGCGGCCCGACCAGGAAATGAACCCGAGACCTGGGTATGAGCCCTGACTGCGACTCGAACCCACAACCTTTTGATGAATGGAATGATGCTCAACCAACTGAGCTATCCGGCTAGGACTGAGGAGGGTTTTTGTTGTTGTTTTTGCATTAATTTGGGAAATGGGAGCCAGGGGGGAGCCCAAGAAAGGACTACGCTTTGCTTTGGCCTCGCCATCCCTTTTATCCAGGTTTGGGAGGCACCCTTTGCCCTGAGGCAGGCCATTCCAGTCACAGGCAGACTGTCTTATCGGGAAGGATTGACATGATGATTTATTTGGGGAGGGGAGTTGCTTCAGCGACCACTGTCTCAATTAGTTAGGGGTGGGGGCTGGCTCTGACCTTTCAGAGCTTCAAGGTTGACCAGCCTTCCTGGTTCCTTGTCCACACCTTTCTATTAGTGAGACAATGATTGGTTTCCGGCATCTTGCCCAATTTTTAAAATATATTTTTATTGATTTTTTACAGAGAGGAAGGGAGGGGATAGAGACCTAGAAACATCGATGAGGAAGACATTGATCAGCTGCTTCCTGCACGCCCCCTTCTGGGGATGTGCCCGCAACCAAGGTACATGTCCTTGGCCGGAATTGAACCTGGGACCTTTCAGTCTGGAGGCCGATGCTCTATCCACTGAGCCAAACCAGGTTCATTTTTTTCTTTAAACAATCTTGCCTCTGCAGACTAGAAATAAATATATAAGAATAAAAGTGTTTGAGTCCCAATTTCAGTGTCCAGCAGTTCTGAGTCCCAGTTTCAATGTCAATCAGTTCCTTATGTGTACAAGTCAGCAATGGGATCTGGATGGTGGACAAATGGTGGCAATGCAGGTCTGACCCTCTGGTTTGGTCCTGGGCAACCTGCATCGATGCACAGCTGCTGACTGGTCACATGGCAAGGCGTCGTCAGCGTCTTCCATCTCTGGACTGTTTCTCCTCTTGTCTTCGTGGTTGGCGCAGACCTGTCAATTCTTCTCTGTTGCAGGAGTCCACTTGGTCTTGGAGTTGTCTTCTTTTTCTCGGTGAATCTTCCACACCTTTTCTCGGTGTGTTTTTCCTCCTTCACTCTTAGGTGAAAAATATCATCTCTAGACTCCCGCAGTCAGGCGCCAGATGTGGGAACTTTTACATCCTGTCCTGTGTGGTTCAGGGTTCCGGTTCAGGGTTGGGGTTCCGGAGAAGGCCGCACACAAATGAAAAGAGACTAGAAAAGCATTAATTTGGGAAATGGGGGCCCGGCGGAAGCCCGAGAGAGGACAACACTGCTGAAGCGTTTGTTTGAACAAGGTGTGTGGAATGCCTTTGGTTGAAAATGTGTAAGCCCTAGCTGGTGTGGCTCAGTGGATAGAGTGTTGGCCTGCAGACCGAAAGGTCCCCAGTTCAATTCCGGTCAAGGGCATGTACTTTGGTTGCAGGCACATTCCCAGTGGGACATGTGCAGGAGGCAGCTGGTTGATGTTTCTCTCTCATCAATATTTCTAACTTTCCAGCCCTCTCTCTTCCACTCTGTAAAAAAAATAAAGAAAAATGTGTAAGAAGTCCTTTCACCTGGTGCCCACCCCCTGGTCTAGAAAACGGGGGGCTGGTACTGACTTCGGGCCAAACCCGGTGAGTCAGTGTCCTCTGCTGGTTGTCACGTCGCCGTTTAGGTGCTTTTGCCTAAACTGGGCCTGGGGCGAGGACCAAGCCTGCACAGGTGCTCCTGGAGATCCCAGTCAGTCAGTCAGTCTGGGCTGGTTAAAGGGACATGGGAGCCGACAGAGCACGTTCCAGCCAAAGCAGAAGGAAATAGCACTGCCTTGGGTCGTAGCCCAAGTTCCAGACACAGGTGAGTCCCCACTGCTGAGGGGGACAGAGGTCCTGCTCTCTCCAGGGCCCGCTCTGCTCGTGGTGCGGGCTGCGGGGCGCCGTTTTCCCAAAGAGGACAGTGAGGAGAGGGCCTCTCTCTCTCCCTTCCCCCCTGAAATCAATACAGATATATTAAAAAAGAGAACAAAAATGAAAGTAAAAAAATAAACTGCTGATGTGTATTGTGCACAGTGATGGTGCCTTAGGACAGCAATCTTCAACCGGTGTGACATGAGGATTTTTTTTTTTACATCCCCACTTATTTTTTTAAAGTATGTTTTATTGATTTCAGAGAGGAAAGAGAGGGAGGGATGGAAAGGTCAATGATGAGTCATTGATCAGCTGCCTCCTGCACGCCCCCTGCTGGGGATCCAGCCCACGACCCTGGCATGTGCCTTGACCTTGTTTCCTGGGTGGACAGTAAACCACTAAGCCACACGGTCCAGGCTCATGTATTTTCACAGCAATCCTCCAGGGCCGGAGTTTTTATCATCTCCACTTTTCAACGAGGACATGGAGGCTCAGAGAGGCCAAGGAACTAACTAGAGTGACCAGGTGTACGGGATTTTGTAAGCAAAGAAAACACGATCATTTCAAGAGAAACATCACAAGTGCTTTACTCCAAGTAATGTCCATCGATAGCTACACATTTCCTCCATCTTCCAGGTCATTTGTGGATAACCGTCCCAATAGAACTTTTCTTGTTTTGAGACAAACCATTCAGAGACCCACTTTTCCACTTCGTACGTTTTGAAGTGCTGCTCAGAAAGTGTGAGTGCCATTGATCTGAACAAGTGGTCATCTGAAAGAGCAGGGTCTGGTGAATATGGTGGTGGGTTCATACTTTCCAGGCAAGATCTGTTAACATGTCTTTAACTGGGTTTGAAGTGTGTGAGGGTGTGTCGTAATGAAGCAAAATTACTTTGCCGTGTCTTCTGGCCCATTCTGGTCATTTCACGATGAAAGCGTGGTTCCAATTGATTATTTGTTGTTGGTAGTGATCAGTATTAATGGTTTCACCTGGTTTTAGAAGCTCATCGATCCCACCAAACGCAGAGCAATGTCTTCTTTCTGAAGCGATTTGGCCTTGCAGTCCATGTTGATGGTTGACCTGGATCAACCCATGATTTTGTGCATTAGGGATTCTCAAAATAAATCCACTTTTCATCACCAGTCACAATTAGATGCAAAAAAGACTTTCTTTTGCGCCATTTTGCAACATTTTACTGATGAATTTTCGGTTTTCCATTTGTCTTTCGTTCAGTTAATGTGGCACCCATTTTCCTTCCTTTAAAATCTTTCCCATTGCTTGTAAACGATCAGAAATTGTTTGCTGAGCAACGTTTAATCTTTCTGCAACGTTTAATCTTGTTTTTTAGTTTGACACGCATCTTCATCCAATAATACTTGTAATTGTTGGTCTTCAAACTTTTTCGGTTGACCTGGACATTTTTTGTCTTTCACATAGAAATCATCACTTTTAAAGCGCTTAAACCAGCGTTCACAAGTATCTTGAGATGGAGCGTAAGCTTCCCAAAGTATATGATAATTTTTCAAAATAAAGTAATGAATTTTGACTCCCCGCAAATGCTTTTCTTTTTTGCATGAAATTTGACATTTTTAAGCCTAAAAATATCTATGATATTAACACTTTTAAGAAAATTTGACGTATGAAGTTTTGAAGCTTGTTGTCAGTACAACAAAATAGCATACATCTCAAAACGAATATGTATTAACATATGTAACTCCAGCTATTGAAAAAAATCTGCATTTTTAACTGGTACGCAGCAATTAAGTGATAAGCTGGGGACTCCCAAGTCCCTACCCGCACAAGGTGGGGGGTATTTTTTGCCTTTTCCCTTCCTCCCTTCTGCTCCCTCCCTCCTTGCTGCCATCCTCCGCTTGGTGAGCTTGCATCATGACTCGGGCCCAGAGGCCCAGTTAGGGGCGCTCTGCAAGGGACTGACTAAAGCAGTCTCCGGCCCAGAGGGCCTCTGAGTTAAAGTTTTAATCAGCCAGCTGCTCTTCCCAGCACTCGGAACTGCCCAGGACAACACCAGCCCAGGCTAGCTCTGTGGCAGGAGGCAGGACTGGCACCCAACCCAACGGCACAGCTGCAGCCACCCCGCACCAGCCTGGGCTGGTGTGCCCGGCCCCTGCCCACCCCGCTCCCTGGCCCACTGGCGGGAGGACTTTTAAAAAATGGTAACAGCCAACACAAGAGCTGTCTGGTGTGATGGAATAAAAATTATACCTTTTTTTTTTTTTGTTAGATCAGCAAGAAAAGATATATTTTTGGTGTGCTGCAGAATGTTAGTAATTAGCTTATGTACCATGAGATGAAAAAGGTTTAAAATCTCTGCTTTTGGGTCTGGAGTGTAAATTCCATGGTTCTCTGGACATTTGCTTGCCAGGCCTGGGAACTAGTGTTCCCAGGAGCCCAGTTTGGGAAGCCTGCGTTTATCGGGCAAAGCCTGTGGCGGTGGTGCCTTCAGTGATGGACACTTTCCCACAGGCCCAGCGGAGTCTCTGGGATTCTCCAGGAAACCGTGACATGAAACTCCATGGAGGTGGGTAGTCGCTTCTCTTGGTTGGTTTTCATTTCATTTATTTATTTTTATTTTGTTTCATTTATTTTCATTAATTTCAGAGAGGAAGGGAAAGGGACAGAGAGAGAATCATTGACCGGCTGTCTCCTGCACGCCCCCTGCTGTGGATGGAGCCCGCAACTGGGCATGTGTCCTGACGGGGAATCGAACCGTGACCTCCTGGTTCATAGGTCAATGCTCAACCACTGAGCCACGCAGACCAGCTGTAATTTTGTTTTTAGAGTGGATGTTCTCTCTGTTCTTTGGGTGTAGAGGTGTTTTTTGTGTTTTTTTTTTCATGTTGCTGCAGTCGCACATGCACTAAAAAAGAAAATGGAACGATACAGAGAAGATAGCATGGTGCCTGTGTGAGGATGACGCAAATTCATCAAATGTTCTGTAGTTTTTTTTTTTTTTTTTTAACAAATTCCAACTTTTTAGGAAAAGCTCTTGAGTTTTGTCACTTTGGCCGAGTCAGCCCCCAGCCTGGGGTTTAACTTCTGTATCTGTAAGAAGACAAAGCACACAGGGAGGACTTTGAGCTAGTTGGTGGTCCCCTCTGCACTCCAGGGTTCTAGAACTTTCCATGTTAATGTGTGTGGGATTTCCCAGGCCGCCAGCTGCCTGCAGGTTTCCTTTTGACTAAAAATTGTTGAAAACTAGATTTGTCTGACGGATGCATACCTCACGGTTTCCTCCTTCCAGAAAGTTCCCTCGTCTTCTGCGGTCAGCTCTTCGCCCACCTTGTACCCACTGACCTGCGCTCTGTCGCCGGGAACCGGATGTTTGCAGTGAAGTGAGCAGCACACACGCCCGGACATGGCCAGCGTGAGGTCCAGCCGCCCCAGCTGCATCCGGTCCGCGTTCAGCACCCCCAGCACCCGGGCCGGCCTCCGGAGGAGGCAGAGGAACGCGTTGCGTCGCCTTAAGGTGCTCCCGGCGCGAAGTCCTTCCCCTCTCCCCAGGAAGGGGTGGGGAGAGGAAGTCCTTCCCCTCTCCCCAGGAAGGGGTGGGGAGCTGGGGGGCAGAGGGCGAGCGGACCCTGGGAGACCAGGAGCCCCTGCCCTGGGCCCGGCCTCCTGGGAAACAGGTGCGTGGGGTCATCCGTCCAGGTTTTTTTCTCCCGCGAAGCAGAAATGTTCACATCCCTGTCCTTAGGGAGTCTGCCTTTTGATTAAGAAAGGAAACGGAAGAGTTGCTATAACTGGCAGCCTGGGTTTGCTGGGGAGGGTTCTAGAATGTCTGCTGAGCAAGGCGTCTGCATCCAGGGGAGGGCTGGGAGGACGCCTGGTTCTCCCCAAGCCAGTGCAGCCACCCTTTCGGTCCATGGGCATTTTTGGGTCCTGCACCCACAGGTCTGTCTCCTGCGCCCTGGTTCCTGGTCCACGGGGGCCCAGCTTTGCATCCAGTCCCTCAGCCAAACCTCTGAGGGCTCTGCTGCCCTGTTACGCCCTCCTTGCCAGTCCTGCCCCAGCAGAGACCATTGGTGCGGGCAGCGGGCACCCTTGCTCTTGCCTTTGCACATTAAGCAGCCGCCTGCTTCCCTTGATTCCCCAGGTCAATCACAGAAAGAGCCACGCGGACTTCGTTGAAGGTATCTGGAGAGAGGTACGTTAGACCGTGAGCTGGCAGCCGCTCCTCTAAGTTTTATTTATTTTTAATTTTTTATTAATTTCAGAGAGAGAGAGAGAAACATCCGTTTGTTGTTCTGCTTGTTTATGCATTCATTGGTTGACTCTTCTATGTGCCCTGGCTGGGACCAAGCCCGCAACCTTCGTGTCTCAGGAGGATGCTCTAACCAACGGAGCCACCTGGCCAGGGCCGCCAGCAGCCCCTCTTACGTAGGGAGTAGCGGGAGCCGTCCCGAAACCCAAGTTCCCAGGGTGAGCCAAGGGCCAGCCTTGCCAGCTGACCTGGGGAGCAGTCTCCCGCCTGCTCTGCAGATTCTCCCTGCCTGGTGCTGGTTACATATTTTAGGAAAAACTTCATTCTGATATTTAAGTTATTTCTACTCTTTCAAAAAACCTGTGCTAATAACAGAAGTATATGCCATCATAGTAACAACTGAACAGCAGGCTGCATGGGGCGACCAGGCTGGCAGGGGCGGGCAGTTGAGGGTAACCAGACTGGGGGGAGCAGTAAGGTGCAACCAGACCAGTGAGGGGGGAGGCAGTTGGTAGCTACCAGGCCGGCAGAGGGGGAATCAGGCCAGCAGGCAGAGGCAGGCAGGTAGGTGAGCAGTTAGGAGCCAGTGGTCCCAGATTGTGAGAGGGATCCTGGATTGGAGAGGGTGCAGGCTGGCCTGAGGAAGACTCCCCTCCCTCCCGCTGGTGCATAAATTTCATGCACCGAGCCTCTAGTTTTTAAATAAGAAAAAAAAAAAAGACTCGAAGTATTTCTGTCTGGACAATTGAAAAGACTATCAGCTTACAATTCATCAACTTCAAAATTCTCAATCAAAATTAAAATGAATTCCAAAAGTCAGGGGTGAGGAGGGCTGTTACCAGACATCAAAAAGCTCCGAAGCCCGTGGCCTTCGCCGCCCTGGGGGTGGGTATGGGGTGGATGTGCGGCTCACCTTACCGCGCACAGCGCCTTTCAAAACAGGGAGCAATTAGACCTGAGGGCGCATTTCTGCTCCTTTTCGAGGCAGCGGCAGCGAGGGGGTCTGCGCAGGCCTGGTCAGGTGCGGGAAGGGCCGAGTTTATCCTGCACGGGGACACCATGCCTTGGAGGGGATGTTGGGAGGGGATGGGCTCAGGCCACTGGATGGAACCAGCCCGGGGCCTGACCCAGTGTTGGACGAGGCTTTAATGACAGACTGCTGACAGGGCCCCCGAGACAGTGGTCCCTCAGGCGTGTTGGATGCCGTGTGACTAATTTGTTTTAAAAGACCTGTTTGCCAGGCAGATGATGCCAGCTTTGCGGGCATCGGTGAGGGAAGATGCCTGTGCTGATCGGGAGCTGCCCCTGTCCCGCTGCCGGGAGGGGCTCAGTGGCTTTGGCGTCAGTTTTTAGATCCTTATTCGGGTTTGGAAGACACCGCCACCCACCTGGCCTGTGGCTTCAAGGACTGTTCTCCGGGGGACGTGACCTGCCACGGGCCTTCGCACACACCGACACCCCGGAGCCCCAAAGTCCACTCGGGAGACCCTCTCCCATCAGAAGGTCCGGCCGTGAAAGCCACCGGCAGGGCTGCCCCGTCCCTGGGGGACAACGATGTGGACATGCAGCCCGCAGAAATGACGGAGGAAGACTGGGGGCCCCTCCTCCCTGCCGGGGAGCCCCCCGAGACCGGTCGACGCGTGCCGGGCAGGGCCGGAGCGGCACGGTCGCCGCCCAGACTGGGGAGTGAGAAGGACAAGGCGCCCAAGCTCTCGCTGTCCAAGAGGAAGCTGGAGCTCCTGCTGTCAGAGCCCGAGAAGAGGAAGAGGAGGAAGCAGCATGTGGCCTAGACCCAGGTGAGCTGGGGCTGGGGCGACCATGGGCGGGACCCTGACAGCTCCTGCTGTTGGAGGAGGAATACAGCCCCATCTTCCTGCTGCTGTCCCGCTGGTGCCGCCCCAGGGACCTCTGAGCTGACGGCTTTGTTTTTGGCAAACATTTAAAAAATGCATTTTGATTGATTTCAGAGAAGAAGAGAGAGCAACATGAATGATGAGAGAGAATCCTTGATTGGTTGCCTCCTGCACCCCTCCTTCTGGGCATGGAGCCTGCGACCTGGGCACGTGCCCTGACTGGGAAGCGAATCACGGCCTCTGGGTTCACAGGTCGAGGCTCACCTGCTGCGCCACCCCAGCCCGGCTGAGCTCTAGCTGTGGCTCATTGGGGCGAGTGGTCCCCAGGCAGTGACATTGGACATGTCACGGCGGCAGCTCTGCGGCCTCCGTGATCCAGTGTTTCATTCCTCGCAGGCCAGGACCCAGCCTTCTGCCGTGGCCGCCGTCCGCAGCCAACGCTCTCCGAGCCCTCTGTCCCCGGGACCACGCTGTTCCCAGTGCCAATAAAAGGGTCCCCCGAGGACCGGGCTGAGTGTCCTTTAGTGCCCGGGCCCTGGGAGTCGCTTCTCCAGGGCACCCTGGGCTGGTGGCCTGTGTGGTGGAGCTGGCTTGTCGCAGGGATGCTGTCATGTGACCCCTGGCCCCTCAGGCCCCCTTTCTGCCAGCTCTACCAGTGAGGTCAGGTAGGGCTGTGGCCACTGTCCAGCCGGACCCTCCAGGGGCAGGGGCCAGTGGTGGGCCCCGAGATGAGGTCCCCAGGACCTATGGGCGGGTCGGCGAGGGGCAGGTGGGGTGAGGCTGGAGGAGGCGCTGCTCTGGTGGTGTCACCTCGGCGTGGGGAGACCGTAGTGCTTTGGGCATGCTCAGTGGGGGAGCTGGGGCCCTGGACCTGCGGGGATGGCCCCAGGCTGAAGTGGGTGGCTGGGTGGCAGGTAGGTGAGTTGCTGCAGCCGAGTCTGCCCTGTGGGGAGCTGCTCTGTGCTCCCTCCCAGCGGGGCCTCTGGATCACGGGCCAGTTCCTCTCCTGTTCTGGACCCTCACATGGTGCCACGTCAGCTTCTGGGCGCGGGACACTCGCCTGTAAGTGGGGTGAAGGGGGGTGGCTGGACGGTTGGGTGGGAACGCTCCCCCCATGTGGCCTTTCGGTGGGTTCCTCCCGGGTGCAAGCTTGCACACCTCCAGGGCTCCCACTGCACCAACGATGAGGGTGCTCTTGTTGGTTCAGAGAAGTAATTTCACACGGGCCTGTTTCAGTGGATTGCAGCTCTGGCCTGCAACCAGCGACCCCGAAGAACGGGCCGAAGTGGGCAAGGAATAGCGCTGGCTCTAGTGTCAGGCCCCGGGGATGGGGGGCATGGCCACTCCACAGAAGCCCCTGGGTGGGGTCAGGCCTGGGTGTCCAGGCAGGACTCCACTCTACCTGCTGGCGCTTTGCCACTCCACCCTGGGAACTCCCGTAGGGACCGGAAAGTCAGAGCCTGTCTGGAAGGGAGGCCATACCCCCTCTGTGCCCTCACATTCCCACCCCCTTCTCACCCCCAAAGGAGCAGCACTCGGACTGCCGGCCGCCTCCTAGCAACTGCGGGAATGAGGCGCTGGGAGAGGACGGGTGGCAGAGCCGGATGAGGACTTCGCATCTGCTCCCCCACAATGGGCTGCACAAGCTAAGGTATCTGTTAGTTATTTTTACTGACGGCAGAGAGGAAGGAGGAGGGAAAGATAAAAACATGAAGAGGGAATCACTGATCGCTGCCCCCTGCAGGCCCCACACTGGTGATCAAGCCCACACCGTGTGCATGTGCCCTGACTGTGACTTCTTGGTTCACAGGTTGGTCTCGATCACTGAGCCATGCTGGCCGGGCTCAGTATCGGTTATTGATCCGGGACACTGGCTACTCGGTGTCCCGAGGGGTTCCTACCCAGGCTTGTAATTCAGCAGCCGCAGCAGAGCTCACTGATGCCCACAGCCCAGTGCCCGAGGTGGTGCCGAGACAAAAGGCGGGAGCCGGGTCATATTTAGTGTTTTATTTAATAAAACAAGCCATGCCATCGACCCTCCAAACACGTGCCTGGGCCCGTCCACCTCACCTCCCACCAGTCCTGACCGTCGTCCTCACGCCCCTCCAGCCTCAAACCGACGACTTGGCTTTGACAAGTGCATGCCTTTCGAAGGTTTTAAGA
>PVJN01056862.1:0-12638 GCA_004026805.1 Lasiurus borealis
CCCCCCCCCCCCCCCTGCCCCTCTGAGATCTGTCCGTCTGCTCCATGCATCCGTGCCTCTGGACCATTTTGCTCATCAGTTTGTGTTGTTCGTTAGATTCCACGTGTGGGTGAGATCATGTGATACTTGTCTTTCTCTGACCGGCTGACTTCCCTCAGCACAATCATCTCCAGGTCATCCATGCTGGTGCAAAAGGTAAGAGATCCTTTTGTTTATTTTTCATTTTATTGCCACAGCTTTTTTATCCTCTCATCTATTTGATGGGCACTTGGGCCATTTCGAGATCTTAGCTAGCTTGTCTAAGAAAGAGGGAATATGCTAATTGACCACCGCATACTCACAAAGATGACAATGCCCACAGCCAATAAGGAGGGACTATGCTAATTGACTGCCATGTCCTCAAAGTTGGTGGCGCTCACAGCCACAAGATGGCAGTGCCCAGTCCCCTCAGCCCTGCCAGGATGGGCAGGTGCATGGCTCAGCTGGGCCCGTCTCCAGGAGGGTCCGGCCACTCTGTGCGCCTGCCTCCAGAGTCCCCCAGTCCCCTCAGTCCCCCAGCTGCCTACTGCCAGCCCAAGGCGCAGACAAGCCTTAGATGGTAGCTGCCCAGGGCCGCCTGAGGCTCAGGAAACCAGGGTCGCCGAGGCTTGTGCTGCTGGCAGTGGCAGCAGCAGAGGTGCAATGGGGGCATTGCCTTCCCCTGATCGCCGGGTCACCTCCTGCCCTGAGGGCTCCTGGACTGTGAGAGGGGGCAGGCCAGGCTGGGGGACCCCCCTCCAGTGCATAAATTTTCATGCACCGAGTCTCTAGTCTCTCTATATAAGCCTAAGTGACCGAACGACCAGTCGGCTGGTCGCTATGACATGCACTGACCAGCAGGGGCAGACGCTCGATGCGGGAGCTGCCCCGCGGTCAGTGCGCTCCCACAGGGGGAGTGTCGCTCTGCTGGCCCCCGATCCCGGCCCCCCAGCCCGGCACAGCCACTCGCTCCCTCAGTGGTCCTGCAGTCCGATCCAGGGGACGGGCCAGGACCAACGGACCGGCGCCACCGGCACTTGCCCAGCAGCCACCTGCCCCGGGATGTCGGCCTCAGGCACCGGCTGCTTCCCCTCCCGAATGTTCCCGAGGGCACAGTGAACAATATAAAATGGCCGCCAGGTGGCTCCCGAGAACCAGCAGGAGGTCAGAGGGACGGACCTAGATCCGGATCCGGGGTGGCGAGGGCGTCCCATTGCTCACTGTGGGGCTGGTCACGTCCCGGCCTCCACTCCCCTCAGGATGGGTGAGGACCAGGCGCACGGCTGGTGGCACCACTGTGGCATCACGAGCCTCTCCTGATCGGACCAGGCGAGAGCCCGCAGCAGGCTCAGTGGGGCCGGGGCCGAGGTGGGGTGAGCAGGAGCAGCCAGTGCCATTGGGCTGCTGATGCCAGCCTGATCCCCGCAGGCCGTGCCGAGGGACCCCGCCGGTGCGTGAGTCCATGCACCAGGCCTCTGGCTGCTGTGAACATAGAGGTGCATGTATTCTTTCTGACCGGAGTTTCTGGTTTCTTAGAATATGTGCCCAGAAGTGGGATCGCTGGGTCAAATGGCAGTTCCATTTGTCATTTTTTGAGGAAACTCCATGCTGTTCTCCACTGGGGATGCGCCCGTCTGCATTCCCACCAGCAGTGCACGAGGGTTCCTTTTCCTCCACATCCTCGCCAGCACTTGATTTATTGAGGGGACCCTGGCAGGTGTGACGTGATACCTCACTGTAGGTTTAATTTGCGTCTCTCTGGTGATCAGTGCTGTGAGCATTTTCTCACGTGTCTATGGGCCATCAACATGTCCTCTTTAGAGAAGTGTCTGTTCATGTCCTTTGGCCATTTTTTAAAATCGGATTGTCTTCCTGGTGATGAAGGATGAGTTCTTTATACATTTTGGAAATTAAGCCCTTACCAGATGTATCTCTGGTATGTCCTCCCATACAGGGGGTGCCTTTTTCGTTTTGTGGGTGGTGTCTTCTGCGCAGAAACTTTTTAGTTTGATGTAGTCTCATTTGTTTATTTTTTTAGTTTCTCCTGCCCTAGGAGATGAATTGGCAGAAATACTGCTCTGAGATGTCTGAGGTTTTACTGCTTATGTTCCCTTCTAGGATTTCTATGGTTTCACAGCTCACATTTCAGTCTTACCCACGTTGAGTTTATTCTCGTATGTGGTGTAGGTTGGTGGTCTAATTTTTTTTCTTTCTTTCCTTTTGCATGTACCTTCCCAACACCATTTACTGAGATCTTTACTCCACTGTAGGCTCTGCCTCCATCATCAAATATTGAGCATAAAGGTGTGGGTCAGTTTCTGGGGTCTCTATCATGATCCATTTGGTCTCTATGCCTGTTCTTGTGCCAGTACCAGGCTGTTTTGATGACAGTGGCTTTGTGGTATAGTTTGATATCCAGTACTGTGATCTCTATAACTTCGTTCTTCTCAAGATCGCTAAGGTTATTTGGAGTCTTTTTCGGTTCCATATAAATTTTTGGAGTATTTGTTTTAGATTTGTGAAATATGCCATTAGTATTTTAATGGGGATTGCATTGAATCTGTAGATTGCTTTGGGTAGCAGGGACATTTCATTGATGTTCATCCTGCCAATCCATGAACATGGTATATGCTTCTATTTGTTTGTTCCTTTTTTTTCAATGTTCTAGTTTTCTGAGTTCAGATCTTTTGCCTCCTGGGTTAAGTTTATTCCTAAGTATATTATTATTTTGTTGTTGCAATAGTAAGTGGGGTTTTTAAATTAGTTTCTCTTTATGAGTTTACTATTGGTATATAAAATTGCCATTGTTTTCTGGGTATTAATTTTGTATCTCACTATTTTGCCAAATGCATTCATTACATCTAGCAGTTTTGGTGGAGTCTTTAGGGTTTTCTGTGGACAATCTATCATCTGCTAATAATGAGTTTTACTTCCTCCTTCCCAGTTTGAATACTTTTGCTTTTCTTCTGGTCTGATTGCTGTGGCTAGGACTTCCAGTGCTATGCTGAGTAAGAATGATGAAAGTGGATATCCCTGTCTGTTCCTGATCGTAAGGGAAATGCTTTTAGTTTTTGCCCATCGAGTATGATGTTGGGTATAGGTTTGTCATATATGGCTTTTTATCATGGTGAGATATCCCTCTATTGTCACTTTGCTGATAGTCTTTCTCATAAATGAATGCTGGGTTTTATCAATGCTTTTACTGTGTCTGTTGCTGTGACCATGTGATTTTTAGCCTTCATTTTGCTTAAGTGATGTACCATGTTTGATTTGTGAATATTGTATCAGTCTTGCACACCCAGAATAAATCCCTGTTGGTCAGAGTGTATGATCTTTTAAAAAATATATTGACGGACCCAATTTGTGAATATTTTGTTGAGTATTTTGCATCTAAGTTCATCAAGATTGCTAAGGTTAAGTATTTTGGCCTGTGATTTTCTTTCTTTATAGTGTCTTTATCTGATTTTGGAATTAGGATAATGTCGGCCTCTTTAAAAAAAAAAAAAGCTTGGAAGTTCTCTCGAATATTTTTCTACTAGTTTGAGAGGACAGGTATTCTTTGAGTGTCAGGTAAAACTCTCCTGCTAAGCCATCTAGTCCGGGACTTTTTTTTGCTAGGAGTATTTTGATTATTGCTTCAATTTCATTAGTTGTTATTGGCCTATTCAGATTTTCCGATTCTTCCCGATTGAGTTTTCGAAGGTCATGTTTCTAGGAATTTGTTCATTTCACCCAGGTTGTCAAGTTGGTTGGCATATAGTTGTTCATATTTTCTTGCAATAAGAATCGTTTATTGAAGGTTAAGGTGTAACTCAGTGGTTATCAGCTGGCAGGGATTTGGGCTCCTCACCCCACCCCAGGAGACCTTTGGCCAATTTGGAGATATTTGTGGTTGTCACAACTGGGGTGGCCGCTCCTGTCCAGAGCTGCTGTAACTATCCTGCAACGCACAGTACAGCCCCCACAACAGAGAGTGAAACCCCACTCATCTCCAATGTCAACAGTGCTGAGGTGGACAGAGCCTAACTGTACACTGCATCCCCGAGTAGAGTTAGATCATACACGCTTTGGGGTACGAAGGTCTCATTCATTCATTCTCACATCCATCCAGCCATCTCCCCATCTATCCTCCATCCACTCATCCATCCTCCCGGCCACCCATCCACCAGTCCCCTGGGTGTGGCAGGCAGAGTGGTAAGTGCTCGAGATCGAGCTGCGAGCAGAGTGTCCGCCCTCATTCCACTGGCATGAGGAGGAGACAGAACACCCCGGGTCCACGCTGAGGACGGCAGTGGGTGCTGTGAGAGACAGGGCAGGGGAGCCCGGTGATGGCTGGAGAGGGAGCTACGCCCGGAGAACGGAGGGGCCTCTGGTGAGAGGCCGTGTGAACGGTGCCTGGTGAGGAGCGGGAGGGCCGAGACCTGAGGGGGGACTTGCTTGGCGTGTTTAAGGGTCACGAGCAGCAAAACTCTCAGAAAGTAAAAAGCTCCACCAGGTGGGACCCTCGAGGAGGAGGAATAGATGCCTGCCCTGGACTTGACCCCGGGCTCCCTTAGTGCCATTGCCTGCTGCCCCCTGAGCGGAGGGTTCCTGAGGCTCCGGTTGTACCTCTGTGCCCCTCGTCCTGGTCCAGAACCTCTGCCCTCCCCCCCCCGTCTGCAGTCTGTCTATCCTCACGGTCCGCCTTCCACCCTGCAGGCCTGACCATCCCTTTCCACACCCTCTGCGGCTCCCAGTACCGAGGAGCCCAGTCCAAGGTCCTCATGCCCAGCCTGGACCCTGGCTGTCCTCCCGTGTCCACCACCGCTCCCCGGCCGAGGCAGCCACATCCGTGCCTGCTGTGCGCATGCTCTTCCCACAGCGAGGTCCTCCCCCCTCTTCTCTGGCCATCTTTTCTGATTCAGCCATGTTGACCTAAAATGCCACCTCCTCCGCGAAGCCCGCCGGGCTGGCATCCATGAGTCTTTGCCCTGTGCCTTCACATCATGTCCTTTTACCTTCAGGTTAGGAACCATGAACTAAGCAGAGCAGGTCTCATTCCCGCTCCCTGTGTGGGGGGCACAGAGGTTCAGGGACGTCCCAGTCACACGGCTCCTCCTGCCCCTGGCAGTCAGTCCCCTGCTCTCCCGGGACTCCTCATCCCCACGTTTCTGTAGCTTGGGAGAGCTTTACGTTTCTCTAGCCCAGTGGTTCTCAACCTTCTTAAGGCCGCGGCCCTTGCATACAGCTCCTCATGGGGTGGTGACCCCCAACCATGACATTTTGCTACTGTGATGCATCGTGATGTAAATATCTGCATTTTCCAATGGTCTTAGGCGACCCCTGTGAAAGGGTCGTTCGACCCCCAGGTTGAGAACCGCTGCTCTAGAAAATGTGAGTGGGGGAGGAAAGGGGACATATGTCATACTTCCAGCAATTTAAAAAGAAGGCGAGTGTTGAGAGTGGGCCTCGGGCGGGGTTGTTTTGCTGTAGGAAGGCCAGGCATGAGATGAGGGGTCCCTGCTCGCCCACTTGGCTGGCCACACCCGGGCCTCTTCCTGGAACTTCCCAAACCAGCAAGGTCCCTGGTTGCTGTTTGGGGCGGTGACTGTGCAGAGCGCCGAGCTCCGTGACCCCAGGTCTGTTCCCCGCTGACCGCAGAGGCAGCCGCCTCAGGCCCAGGCTGGCTGAGAGCCACGCCCGCCTCATTCCCCTCGAGCATCTCCCTCTTCTTCCTCTTCCTCTCTCCCTCTCTCTGATTTGAAATTGAGCCGCGATGATAGGGGGTGGGTGGGGGGAACGTTAGCGCTGCTGGTGATTCCTTAGGTCTGAGGCCCGCCCTGCGAGCCGAGCACTGTCTGCACCCCCGTGTCCCACCCCACTTGGCAGGCCTGCGCCCCAAGTCGGGGACTCTGACTCCCCACAACAGCAGTGTTGGGGGCCTGACCGCCTGCTCGGGGCTCAGGAAGGGACAGCAGCTTGGCCTGCGTCCTGGCTGCTAAACCACAAAACCCAGGATGGCCACGGATGCCGAACCACGTGGCTGTCCCTCAGCAAACCTGCACATCAGTCGCGCTCCACGGCCGGCCCAGCACCCAGGATGACACGGCGTCGGGCGAGGGAACAGAGGCAAAGCCACAGCTGCCACCTTCCTGGCAGTGGCGAACCCTGGGCCATATTGCAGGCCACAGGGACAGTGGTGGCATCTGACACCACCCCCCCAACGGGCCACAGGCTGTGGGAATGGAGGTGCGTCCCTGGAATATGCCGGAATGGACAGAGCTCAGAGTGTCTGCAGTCCACACGGCGCCCGGGGTGGCCTCATCCTGGCTGTGAGTACCTCCTCCTGGCAGGCTCGGAGATGAGGTGTCCCGAATTGGGGGCACACAGGGCCCGTGGGGCAGCAGTGTGGAGCTTCTCCGTGTGTGTGTGTGTGTGTGTGTGTGTGTGTGTGTGTGTGTGTCAGGTACTGAGGCCGTCATGCGTGGAAATCCCCAACTGCAGATGCCCTTCCACTCCTGACATTCTCTGCGCAGCTCCCGGTGGGCCCCACCACCGGCCAGGTGCCAGGATACAGCGCGAATCAGAGACCCCCTGTCCGTGGTCATTGCACCCGCCCCACCACAGCCCCAAGCCCCCTCCCTGCCTTCTCCCCTTGTCCCGACCTGTCCCAGCTCCCCTGCCTCCAGGAAATGTCATTTCACAAACGCCACCCCCTCACCTCCTCCTGGAGCCTCTGGGGGAGGGGAGAGGGCCCTCACCCGCAGGCGTCACCGGGGCTGCCAGGCCAGATGGTGCCTGGACCAGACTGCCACCTGGTGGCCAAGAGGGGAAGTGCAGGCGAGGAACCTGGAAAGGACCTCAGAGCCCTGGGAGGGGAGGAGGCCTTCCATTCTCTTTTCACCCCAATTCCCCACGTGGGTGCCCACACCCGAGGGGCTCAGCAGAGGCCACAGGATCCAGCAGGCCCTGCCCGAGCTGCTAGCGGCACCACCAGGGGCAGAGCGGGAGCGCAGCGGGTGGTGGGCACGGCCAGGCTGCGCCTGGGAAACCAAGATCCTGCAGCCGAGCAGGCCTTTCTCCAGCGAAACTCAGACCCGTCCAGACAGGCTCGTTTCCTCCCAAACCTGCGTCTCATACACGTTCGCCAGGAGACCTGGCTCCCCAGCAGATGGCACCGGCTCTGCAGCCATGTTCCCGCCCCGGCCCCTTCTCCCCCATGACCCAGAGTGCGAGCCCACAGCGGGCTGCCCCTCCTCCGCTCCCCCTCGATGTCGGGGTGTGAGCAGGGCGCCTGCTGCTGGGGGGCGTCCTCAGTCTGCAGGGCAGCTCAGGGGAGGCAGGAAGGGGCAGGGCAGGGGGAACCTGGGGGCGGAGGCCGTGCCCAGGCCACACACCTGGCGGGGCCCACCCATCGGCGGTGGGGGTGATGGCGGGGGAGGCGGACCTGGGAGCGGGTGTCCCGGTCCCAATGCCACCCCCCTGGGCCATTCTGCGGGTGGGAGCCTTGTGCACGTTGGGCATCTGCAGGTCGGAGCATCTCCCGAGAACAAGCGTACTCACCTTCCTCGCAGACAGAGCAGACGTGGATCTTTCCAGAAGCCGCTGTGAAAGGTGAGCAGCGTGCCGGCCACCGCTGAGGACACCAGAGGCCCCCTCCGTCCTTCCCCGCCCAGTGGGACCCAGGTAGGACCCACGGCCACCGCCCGCCCGCCCCCAGGAATGAGACACGGGCCACGGGCTCGCCACTGGTCGACACAGGCTGTTGTAGTGTAGCTTGGTTTTATTTATGTCCACAAATATTTCCAAAAGTTACAAAATACTCGAATGGAGAGAGCACAGAAGTCGCAATCTCTGGTGTCTACGCTGCTCACACTGTTATCTCACGGCAAACTACTCGTATGTACACTGAGCTTCGGGTACAGACACGGGCGCGGACACGCCTGGCCCTGCGGCCGCTGGAGTGACACCCGAAGCGCCACCTTGACAACATTGAACGATACATAAAGAACACGGAAAGCAAACCGAGCTCCCAACGAAAGCCGGGACGGCCAAGCGTAACCCAGGCGGCTGAGACCCGCGGAGGCCGGCCCCCCAGCCGACCAGCGAGGGCCTCGGACTGCCGAACCCCAGTGCTCCCCGGACGGGGGACCAGGCCCGGCTGACCCGCCTGCCACAGCTCTCAACACAACTCAAAGCACGAGACTCCCTCTTCTTTGGAAACGGATGCTGGGAGGAGAGGGGCCTGACGAATGGCCGGCCTGTGTTCTACTGGAAGCCGAACAGGGGGCGGGGGAGGTGGGGCAGATGCGGGGGGCTGGGGCCCCGGGGAACACAGGCCGCTGCCGACGCGGCCACAAGCACGGTGACAGAGTTCCTTTGAGCTTGTCTCCCCTCAAGGAGCTAAAGTTAAGGCAGAAATGGAATGAAAGAAAACGAAAGAAAAACTACCAACATTTCCAACAAATAAACCGGTCCTCTGTCTGTCCCAGCGACAGCGCGGGGTTTCCTGGGTGGGAGAGGCCAGTGCAGTGTGACTTGGGCACCGAGTCTGCAGCCCGGTGCCAGCCTCCCTTCCTGCCCACGTGGCTCAGGTCCGGGACCTCTCTCACCCTCCCCGTCCCACAGACACGCTCTCGCCTGACAGTTCCTGAATGTGGCCACACACAACGCATACATGGCCTCGGCGTCTGAGGAAGAGGAGGGAAGGCCACACCTCTGACAGGAACAGGGCAGCCGGCCAGGCCTGGCCACATCTTCCCCCACGTGCGCGGCTGCCACTCCAGTGCCCACTTCGGGATGAAGGTGGGACTCGCACGGTGTCCCCGTAGGGACACAGTCATCGTGCTCCTGGTAGACACACAGGCCGCCATTCACAGCCGTGCCAACCTGGGGTCTCCCCACCCGGTCAGCAGCCCCGGGCCACACACGTGAGGACACACGAAAGGGCAGACAGCTCACGGGTCCCTCCGGCCAGCACATGCACCGAGTCACTGCTAGGGCCTCACCTTCGAGAATGTCTAGCAATTGTCAGAGCGAGGAGGGCAGTTCGGACAGAACAAACACGTGCGCCCAGAAACCTGTCAGATCTGCAGCCACACACACACAAACATGTGCTCTCTCTCCGGCGGACACGGAACCCGCGCTCCTGTGCAGCGACGGGAGAGCCACCCAGCAGGTGCCTGCGCCGCCGGCCGCACAGCCAGGACCAGACACAAGTGGAAACCAAAGCAGCGAAACAAAAACCGTGTAACGTCGTCCCTGCCAAGCCCTGGACGCTCACTGCTGCGACCAACCCCGTCCCGAGCTTTTGCCCATTCGTAATTAGCAACGCCCATCTGTCCCTTTAATTAAAGGGATAATTATATATAACTTTTTATTAAAAAATCAACTCTGTATTCTGTCAATAGCCGATAGGAATTCACAATTAGTGACATGGCTGGAAAAAATAGAGCGGACAGCAGTTTGTGGGAGGAAAGAAAAGGCTGCTCTCGATTATTTACAGACGTGAAGAGCCGTGCTGGAGAGATTCCCGACCATGTAGTAAAATAAAAGCCTCTTCCAAAAGTATAGCTCTGGCATCCCCACTCCTAGCCGCCTCCATCTGCAACCCCGCGGGTTTTGGCACACGTGACTGAGTGTGTCTGCACGCACAGTGAGGGGGTGACTGGGTTCTAGCACCTACTGAGAAGTCGAGGAAGGGAAGGAGACGAAAGCCGAACCCCAAGATGGCTGGGTAGTTTTCTGGATGTTCAGTCCAGTCCAGGACTCGCTAGGTTTCTGGGGGACTGTCATGCAGGGAGGCCCACACCAGTCTCAAGGAGTCCTCTCTAAAAACAAACACTAGTATGCGGATACATTTTAGTCGTGGGCTCTTAAATATAGAAAGAAATCTTTAGAAGATACTCCTTTGCTTTTGCAGCTCCTATTGTATGTAAAAAGTCCTCTTTCTCCCCCCAAGCCCTGGGGCTCCCGCGGCCAGCGTCAACAATAAATAATTATAACTGCTTGTCACCTTCTTTCTTCAGTCGACTGCAGAGAGAAGCAGAGGAGAGCGTCTTCAGCACCGGAAGGGGGCTCCCAAGCATCTAGCCCGCCCCCCAAGAAGGCTCTATTGGGATCCCCTTGAGAGCCATGTGGCCAGGGGAGGAGATCCTGGGCACAGCCAGGAGCGCGGCCCTCAGGCTGGGCAGTGGCCCGCAGGGGTAGGTAGGAGCCCCAGCCCCCCTCCTCTGCCCCCCCTCACCTGTAATAATCTTCCTGGCTTGGTAGGTGACTGCCATGCATGTGGGGGTGTGCGTGCAGCCACTGCTGCTCCATGGCCAGTCTCTGCAGCTCGGCCGACTGGGCGTGCATGGCCTGCAGCTGGTGGGCCGCTGACATGGGGGGTGGGATGGCCCCAGGCAGGTCGCGGGGGTAGGGGGTGCCTGCAAACGCAACAGTCTCCTGAGCAGAAGTCCAGCGGAACCACCGAGTCCTGCCCCCTCCCTGCCAAGTGGCCTCAGCCTGGTGGTTCTTCGGAGGCCGGCCTTCCTGCGCCTCAGATTTAACTCGGAGGCTCTAAGCTCCTGCACTCCCACTGCTCCCATCTGGGCTCTTGTTACGCACGTGCACCCCCACCCCAAAGAGGGTACATGCGTGGAACTCACTGGACCCCGCCTTCCCCAGGTGCATCTTACCGAAAACCGGGTGACGAAGCATCTCGTGCTCATGGGGGGGCTGTCCAAGCAGAGGGTTGGGGAGGGTGCCCGGGGGATAAGGGAAGCGAGCCAGGTGAGGTCCAGCCGTCAGGGGGTCCACCAGCGGGTGCACGGGGCCTGCTGAGCCTGAAAGAAGGGGCAGAAGTCCAGACGCGGGTGGCGCGGCTCCCCGATGCTGCCTCCTCACCACCAGGCCAGTGACCTTGACCCAGAGTGACCGTCCTCCGGCCCCCACCCGCCTGCAGGGGGGCTCCAGAGTGAAACGCAAGTGCAGAGCGGACGGTGAGCACCCTGACAGGCACGTCCCCCAACCCGCTCTGCTGAGGCCGGGGCCAGCACGGCCCACCTGGCGACCGCCCTCGCCCAGGCCGCCTGTACCCACAGCCCGAAGGCGGTGGCACACCGCTGTGGCAGGGGTGCGGCTCAGCCTGTGGGCCCGCCCTTCTGCAGCTCAGCGCTGCCCCCTCCTTCTGCGCAGAGATGCTCCTTCCAATGCCTCGCCTTTGCCCGCTGCCTTTCTATAACGCCAGCTTCGCCCCACTGCCCTGTTCCCTCTCCCTGCTCCCCGTCCTCCGGGACACTGACCCTTCCCAGCCCAGGCCGGTCCGGCACCCACTGCGCCCGCTCCTCACCAGTGCCCAGCACACACCTGGCCCAGGCACATCCGACTGCCTGCCTACCCCACAGTGCCAGGCCGTCTGCTGGGGACACGGGGTGACCTGACACTTGCAGGTGTCAGGGCCACGGGGCTAAGGTGACGGCTCCTTGGCTTCCCTAGGCCGCCTGTCAGGACGGGCACCGGGGAGGAAGCAGGTGCAGCCCGCCCTCCCAGGGTCCTGCTCCATCAGCCGCCTCCCCCTGGCACGGGGGCCAGTCCATGAGGAAGTCCCTCCACCGCCGCCCTGGTCCCCGGGAGCAGGCCCCCGCCCACTGCAGAGAGGGTCAGAGCACCCTTCTCCCATCTGCCTGGCCTGCAGAGCTCCAGAGGGCACAGGGCTCCAGCTGTGCCCGTCTCCTCAAACCAGCCTGCCCCCAAGCTGGCCAGGCAGGCACTCCCGCCCAGAGCGAGCCGGGCCGGCAGCCCTGGCTGGTGAGCCTCAGCCTCGGCCTCATTCCCGACGGCGAAGGAAGATGCTTCTCTAGGGTCTCACTCCACCACACCCTGCAGCTGCCTCTCGGGGGTCCCAGCGGCTCCAGCTGGCTCCCGAGGCCCCGCCCTGAGCCCGGAAGCTCAGCGTTACCCCAGAGGCACAGGGGTGCAGGGGGCGGCTTTCTGGGGACCTGCAGCTCTGGAGCTGGGGGCTGGGCAGACACAGGTGCCCGAGGAGCGGCCGCGAAGCCTCGAGCACACCGGACACTGCCTGCCGGACGTCCCGCATCTGCCTAGACTGGGACTCATGCAGGAAAGATGTTTCTGCTCCGGGCTGGCAGCTCTGTCTCTGGGCCGCACCTCCCACCCCACAGCCAACCCGCAGGCCCTCGGCGGCCGGCACCCACCTTGGTGGAGGGGGTCCTGCTGGTGGAGGTGGAGGTGCGAGTGGATGTGTGAGTGCTGGTGATGGTGTGGGGTCACGTTGAACATCTGCAGCCGGGCCAGAGGGTCGCTGGTCAGCGAGGCCATGCGCTCGGCGTGGATCCGCTCGGCCGCCAGTCTATCGGGGTAGCTCATCTCGGGCCGCAGCTGGGGGCCCGCCAGGGCCAGTCTCTCCCGCTCCAGGGGGTTCAGGCCCGGGTGGAATGAGGCGAACGGGTGGGGGCCCGCGGTGGGGGGGATGGTGAGGGCGCTGTGCCGGGCGAAGTGCTCCATGGGGTTGGTGGCTGGGTGCAGGGGGTCCAGCTCGGGGGGCTTCACCTCGAAGCCCGGCTTCATCCGCTCCCGCAGCTCCCGCTCCCGGATCTCCCGCTCGCGGATCTCCCGCTCCCGCAGCTCCCGCTCGCGGA
>PVJN01056863.1:0-12638 GCA_004026805.1 Lasiurus borealis
GAGGCAGGCAGGAGGCTGTGCATGAGGCAGGCAGGCAGGAAGAAGACAGGCAGGCAGGGGGCTGTGCATGAGGCAGGCAGGCAGGGTAGAAGAGCAAACAATGTTCAGAACTTGGCCTCTTGCACAGCAGCTTTATGAAACACAGAGTAGAAACTGTCTGGAAAGGGTCTGGGCTGGGAAGGACCCCTTTGGCCACAGTCTTTTGCTGCTATAGCCTGACAGGGGTGCGTCACCTCCTTCCACCATCCACTGTAGTTATGGTCAGAGAGGTTTCTAATCCTGTCCAGGCTCTTATGATTGTTTGACCATACAATTCTCTCCAAACCCTTAATAGCTTCTGATTTATTTGCTTCCAGGAAGTTCTCTCAGTAAATACACCTAAATTTCTTTCCTAATTTATTTATTTTTCTCACTCAACTCCTTTCCACTCTTTCTCAATCGAATGGTGGCTCTTTGGAGAGGCTTGGAGGGACTGTAACACCTTTAATGTGTTCTTTGCTTTGGGACTAAGTCTTGAAGAGCTTTAACTCCTCAAAATCGCCTTTCAACATAGTTTCCCGCCCACTGAGCTCTAACAGCAGTCATCTTTTCCTACTTGAAAGGGCCCATATTTCTGGACTCTATTTTCTTTGTTTTCTGCTTTTGAGCCAGGCGGTTCTTGCTGGGGCTCTTGCTCCTAAAATTTTGCAAAATGTAGTCACTGTCAATTAGTATACAACACTAACATTCTTTTATTCGATTTCTTCCCGTGGAACAATGGGCTCATTAGGCATTTTACCCATCTTACAAGTTATCACTGATGAAATTTTTCCAACGTTTGCCTTTGCAAGTCATGGTACTCCATCCCTTAGCCTAACTGCCCTACTCTCCAGCTATAAAGAAAGCACTATGCATTTTAGTGTTTTTGTTATGGTAACGCTCACTACGAATGCTGCAGTGGCATTCATAGATGAGTGGCTTTTCGCAATAGAAGTTCATTTCTTTCTTATACATAATACATAGTTTAATCAGCAGCAGAGCGGCTCTGCTCCATGCAGTTACTCAGGGACTCAGAATGGTAGAGGCTCTACCATTTCACCTGTGGTTTACAAGGTTGCCTTGGGTATTGCCATGCAAACCATGAAGCTCAAAGGAATCGTGCTTGAGAAGAGACTTTTCACTTCTGCTCCCGCTGCTGTCTCTTCCGCTGAGTGTTTCTGAATTCAAGTTCTTAACAAAATGGAATCTCGTTAGCTAGCTTATCCTTTGCTTATGAGACCAAACCTTAGGTCTCAGGCCAGCCTGAGGATTATTTGGGACCTCTCATCCAATAGGCAAAGATAGAGAAGAGGAAATAAATGGTGTAAAACATGGGCACTTAGTCCTGGCTGGTGTGGCTCCCTTGGATGGGCATTGTCCAGTACACGGAAAGGCTGCTGGTTCAATTCCCTGGGGGAGGGGAGGGGGACGAGGGAGGCAGCTGATTGATATTTTGCTCTCATATCTCTCTTTCTCTCTCTCCCTTCTCTCTCTCTCTCCCTTCTCTCCCTCTCTTCTCTTCTCTTTCTCTCTCTCTCTCTCTCTCTCTCTCTCTCTCTCTCTCTCTCTCTCTTTCTTCCATCTCTCTCTTCTTTCTCTCTAAAGAATATCATATGGGAGCATGCAACAGATTGACAAATCTCAGAGGGAAGGGTGGGGGATGAGATTAACCAAAGAATTTATATACACATATACATAACCCATGGACACAGACAATGGTTCGTGAAGGCCTGGGGAAGGAGCAGGAGTGGGCTGGAGGAAGTCCGTGGGGAAAAAGGGGACATCTGTAATACTTTCAACAATAATGATTTTTAAAAATGGGCATCTAATGGCTGACTTTTCTGCAAGGACAGTGATTGACACCTAGGATGGTGTCAATGATGCTGACACATTGTATATGACAAGACATCTAGATGCAAAATTCACATTTACAGACATTGTTATAAGAAAGTTCAAAGATATTTTCTCCCTCTGTCTAGAAGTAGTTCTTTAACCTTTCTGAGACTCCATGGTTTCTCTATGAATGTGAATGAAAATGAGCCTCCTTCACATTTCCTTTGACAGCCTCAAGAAAACCCAGTGAACAAGTTAAGCCCTGGTTTTGATATTAAATAATCTATAGACAAGGGTGAGAATGGTCAGCAGTACCCCCACTGCAGTGGTCAGGAAAATGGAATCAGTGAATGCTGGATGCCTTAGAGAGAAAAAGCCCTTATTTATTTATTTTACTATCAACATCAGGAAACCTTTTTTCTCCAGCTATTGAATATTCCTAAGCCCTTTTGATATGAAAATTTGTTTTAGAAAAGGATCTGAAACTAATCTGCATAAAAGTACAAAAGGCAGACAACAGCTTAACAACATGATTCTCCATGGGAACACTTAATAAAAATTATTCCTCCTTCTACCCCAAGATTTGTATCAGGAAGTTGGAGATGTGAACCATGATCAGCATTGTAACAAGCATGCCAGATCATTTTTATGGAAATGTTTTTAAATGACATTGTGAGAAGTACTGCCTTAACATGCTGTGGCAAGCATGGGCATTTACAATTTTAGCAAGGACCAAAGTCTCAAATGAAAAGAGTGATAACTATCCAGAGTGCTAGGTGGGCACTAGAATGAATGGAGGGAACACTTTGTAACTTATGTGAATGTCTATCTGCTGTTCTGTATGCCTGCAACCAATACAGAATAGTGTAGAATGCAAACTGTAATATATATATATATATATATACATATATATATATATATATATATGTATATATATATATATAAAAGCCTAAGCGACTATTCAACTGTTCGACTGTTTGACCATTTGACCAGTAGCTATGACACATACTGACCACCAGGGTGCAGACGTTCAATGCACAGGCATGGAAACATGGAACAGACTGATGAATCTCAGAAGAAAGAGGGTAGGGGGAGGGAAAGAAGAGATTAACCAAAGATCTTATATACATACTAGGGGCCTGGTGCATGAAATTCATGCACTGGAGTTGGGGGGTCCCTCAGCCCAACCTGCCCCCTCTCACATACTGGGAGCCCTCAGAGGATGTCCTACTGACAGCTTAGCCTAAGCCACAGTCTGGCCTCCCTTTGTGGGAGGCAACCGGGCTGATCAGGGGAAGGCACCAGCCCCATCACCACTGCTACAGCCACTGCCAGTCACCACAGCCACCAAGGTGTTTTCATCAACACAGACTCCAGCCCCTTCTCCATGAAAAAAATGACAACTTTCTTTGGCATTTTCAAGATGTGTCTTTCATAGAATATGACATTTCTTTCTTTCTTTTTTTAATCCTCACCAGAAGATATGTTCCCATTGATTTTTAGAGAATGTGGAAGAGAAAGGGAAAGACAGAGAAAAACATCAAAGTGAGAGGGACACTTCGATTGGTTGTCTCCTGCATGAGCCATGACCTGGGCCCCAGCCAGGAGGAGCCTGCAGCCTAGGTACATGCCTTTGATCAGAATTGAACCCAGACCCTGTGGTCTGTAGGCTGAGGCTCTATCCACTGAGCCAAACAGGCTGGGGCAGGATATGACATTTCTTATCCCTCCAGCAGCAGACCTTCATTTTTTTCTCCAGAAGTGTGGTGGAAAAACCCTAGATCATTTTTTTGGATTATTATTACCCAAGTTACTAAGAATATTACCAGTGGCATACAGGAAGCTTAGCCAATGAGCAGTCAAAAAAGGAGTTTCCTCTATAGCTCACACAGATTGCCAGTAGCCTCCAATCTCTGGCTCTGCCCCTGCCAAGGGCTAAAGCCTCCGGCCAATGCTTTGGGCCTGGGCAGGGGACCCTCAGCTTTCTCCAATCACTGACTCTGCCCCTGCCCCCGTGGCTCTGATCGCAGGCTTGGGACTGCCCAGGAGCCCCTTGGCTCAGGCCCTTCCCAGGCTGCTCAGGGCCCACACGGGGTCTACCTCAGAGTGACCTAGGTGCTAAGATGTTCCTGGGCACCTATGTATGCAGATTAACTGCCACCTTTTGGGGGTTAATTTGCATACTCACTCTGCTTGGCTATGGGCAGAGTGGAGGTATGGTCAATTTACATGTTTATCTATTATTAAGTGAGACTAGAGGCCCATGCACTGGTGGGGTCCCTTGGCCTGGCCTGTGTAGATCAGAATGAAACCAGCAGTGCGACATCCCCCAAGGGGTCCCAGGTTGTGAGAGAGCCTCTAGTAGAAGAATTCAATCCAGTACAATACAATACAATACAATACAATGAAATAAAATAAGTAAAGGAGTGCAAATTGGTGTCCATTTCTAGCAGCATGGTGGGCTAGAAACTATGATCAGCTTTACTGCTGGAAACAACTAGAAATCCTGGATGAAATGTCTTTAAGTATCTTTTCAAATGCATTGATGAGCTGTCCAGAAGGCAAGATATTCTCTGAAACCAAATAACCTAAACTTAAAGCAAGCCGCTAAGAGGATGAGCACAGCACAGAGGTTGGCTTTTGGCCTGGGGGACTTGTCAAACCCAGGTAAAGTGTCAGTTTTCATTCTGCAAAGGGATCAGGTAAAAAGAGACAAAGCTCTGGACACAGATAGTAGGGAGGTGAATAAGAGATCCCTATTGAAGTGTGGGTTCACCAGGGCTACATGCTTAAGGGATCGACTAGAAATAAACCTGCTCTTGTCCCAGGGACATGTCAGGAAACCCTGGGATGGTGGGAGGGAGAAAAAGTCTCCCCTGATTATTCTTAACCACCAGCCAGATTGTAGGTGGCTTCAAATCCTCAGGATGAATGTTTAAAGTATTTTGGGTGTGGTATTGCCCAGGAGCCTGGCAAAAGCAAGATAAAATCCTCTCTGGCAGAGACCATTTTCAATCAGGTGCAGACATGACAAAAATAATGTTTTCAATATATGAGTGCCTCAAAAATACCCCCCCCACACACACACACATGTGAAAAATAGATGTCAGTATCACACCATATAACTGATGGTTTGGTCTTTAACATTGATGCACAATTTCACGCCGCCCATGTTTCTCTCTCCTACCCTAGTTCAATCACCAGCATCTCTCATCTGTACAGGACTTCAAAGCTAATGAACTACTTTTTTATCCTCAGCAGCCAGGTACATGCTATCACTTTGTATTTTACCTTATACATATTTTCTATATCTATGTTTGTAACTTTTATGTTGAAACTACTTTCAGATATTATATAATATTCTTCAAAACACTGCATTTCTGTTAGGGCATTTTAAACTTCTGTAACCAACCGAGAGAGAGATTTAAGAGAGATTCAGAGAGCCTTCCAGGAGGAGAAATGACTGCCTTGCTAGAGACAGGTCCCTCTGACTTTCCTGTTCTCTCTCCCTTTTAAAAACCTGGAGTTTAAATAAATGCCCCAACTCTCCTGCTGCCATCTGCAGGCATTCTTTTCCAGGTCTCCACAGGCCATTGCACCCAGCCATTTAAAGGAACACAATTTACCTAAGCAGTGGTTGCCAGACACATATAAAAAGCCCTCCATGGTTAGTGCTATGTAATTCAGCAGAATTTTTGCAGTCCTCATCCCACTGGCCTGCTGACTTTCCAGATTATTCAAACACTCTGTTTCTGCTTCAGGTCCTTGATTCTGCCATCTGCGTGGCTCTTGTGATGGGTGACTTAGTTGGGGCACACGTTTCAGCCTCATCTTCAGCACTCCCCCCAGAGCCTGTTCTCCAACATCCATCCTTGTCTCCTGGGCCTATGATCTCCACTGACAACCGCCTTGGAAGAAACAAGTCTGGCCTCTCAGATATCCATCTCCCCATCTCAAACACTGTTGGAAAAATCTCAGAGGAAAGTGGATGCTTCAAATTCACCATAAGAGAGCGCAGCCAGCATGGCTAGGTTGAGCATCACTCTATGAACCAAGAGGTCACGGTTGGATTCTCAATCAGGGCACATTCCTGGGTTATGGGCTCAATCCCTGAGTTGCAGGAGGCAGCCGATCAATTATTCTCTCTCATCATTAATGTTTCTATCTCTTTCTCCCTATCCCTTCCTCTCTGAAATTTACATATATACATAAATACATACAAACAGACAAATTCACCATAATAGAGTGATTCTGTATTAGGCTGAGTCATACACCCCTACACCTCTGCCAGGGTCCCCCATTCCAGCCCTGGAGACATTATCAAGTTGAATACTACCAACAGGAAGGGCCAAACAATAGAAAACTCTAGAGAAACTGATGACTTTCAATTTTGGCATGAGCTTGGGGAAGGATGGGCATCCAAGACACCACCTGATCTGATCTTCACTCTCAGAGCTCAAAACGTTCCTTGCAGAGGGATCTCGCATTTTATAAACTACTGCCCAAGGAACTTGTTGCTACAACAAAAAACTTCCAAGCCATGGAAACTGTTTGTATTAGCCAAACCCACAGCTCAACTATACACACAGCCTAAAAATCAAGTTGCCTTAATCTTGCATTTTTGGCTCATTTTGCCTGGCCACATCCTAAAACCAAATGGGTTGAATTACTAGATGAAAAATAAAATTCATCCATGGGAACTGTTGCTATTGTCACAGAAAACAAAGGGAAGGCATTTTTCTGCCAGGCCTTAGAAGGGGTGAAGTTGTTAGTTTAGGATAAAGAATCAAATTTAAATTCTTGCCACATGCAGAAAAATGAAGTTGATTCCTGATTAGACTCCCTGCTAAAAAGTCTCTTATTCTTTTAAACTGTATCTTAAAATATCAAGCCCAGGGAAACCTTTCTTGAGAACAATTTGAAAACATCTATTTAAAGTCTTTAAAAATGCCTATAATTTTACCTAGTGGTTCCAATTCTGGGAGTAATTATAAAAGTGCCCAGAAGAACTATGTTCAAAGACATTTAATGCTGCATTACTTTTAACAATGAGAAAAAATAATAACACCCTTTAGATGTCCAACATGGGAAATTGGTTAAATAAACTGGATAGTTCTTTAAAATCTAAATAGCCTTCAGATTAACTGTAACTCTTTATTCTTTACATACTGTCTAAAGCCCCAGCATGCAAAATGCTCACACTCTGAGGCTCTCTTTAGTCAACCCACATATTTATATTCCCACAACATGAGTTGTATGCTCACCAGGAATCAGTTATGTTTGTTGCCAACCTGTGTATGCCACTAAAGTTTTGTTATGCTTTAGCTGCTACAGTTTGAATTATGTGGTTTAAATAAATAATATGTTCACCAATAAAATGACACAGAGAGATTTTTCTTTCTCCAAATACTGTATTGAATGTTTTAGAAAGACTAGAGAAAGCTGACTTGCACCCCCAAAATGCTGCTGCATTAGATGATAGTAGACAACTGTAAAATATGAAGGGAGAAAACTGTGACGATGCCAAAGTCTTTTCTCTAGATCGGTAAATATATTTCAATCTAAACAGCGGTTCTCAACCTGTGGGTCACGACCCCTTTGGGGGTCGAACGACCCTTTCACAGGGGTCACCTAAGACTATTGGAAAACACCTATTTCCCATGGTCTTAGGAATCAACACACCACTCCTCGGTGTAGCAAAATGTAGCAATGTAGTTTACTGTTGTCATATGAAGACTGTTACCCATGCTACACCACGATTCAAGACAAAATTTCATTTATTTGTAATTAGAAATAAATATTTCACAATATACAATTACATATTGTTTTTGTGATTAATCACTATGCTTTAATTATGTTCAATTTGTAACAACAAAAATACATCCTGCATATCAGATATTTACATTACAATTCATAACAGTAGCAAAATTACAGTTATGAAGTAGCAACGAAAATAATTTTATGGTTGGGGTCACCACCACATGAGGAGCAGTCTTAAAGGGTCGTGGCATTAGGAAGGTTGAGAACCACTGAATCTAAAAGTACATGGCTTGGGTTTAAGTTACTCTGATTAAATCCACTGGACACCCATAAAAATGAGTATGTAGCCGAGACCAGTTTGGCTCAGTGGACAGAGCATGGGTTTGCGGACTGAAAGGTCCCAGGTTCGATTCCGGTTGGGGGCATGTACCTTGCTTGTGGGCACATCTCCACAGTGGGGCGTGCAGGAGGTGGCTGATCGATGTCTCTCTCTCATCGATGTTTCTGACTTTCTGTCTCTCTCCCTTCCTCTCTGTAAAAAAATCAATAAAATATATTTTTAAAAAATGAGTATGTAGAAAAATAGATGAAATGGAAATTTGTGGTGCATTTGTTAATAGGTACAAAAATCAGTCAAATAATAATTATATAACATATGATCTTGATGTTGTTTCAAAGTATACATTAATGCATAATAAAACCCAAAAGGGACACACTCTAACATGTTATCAGCGATTATTTGTGAGTGAGCATTATGGGGACCTGTGGCTTGGCTACGGAATATCCTGTGAACTGCAACTGGCAGTCCACAAAGGGACAGAGGGAGATGAGTAAGACAGAGACGTCTGAAGCCTGGGAGACAAGAGATGCCAAGGAATTGCTCTCACTCTTCTGCTTCCATTTTCATGGCTGGTAACTGGTTTCAGTGGGTTTTTTTTCTGAGGCCTGGGAACACTCCCGCCTGTGGTTCTCTAAGATACCCATGTTATTAATTCCCCGTTTTTGCTGAAGCTACGTTTCCTAAACTTGCTTTCTGATACAGCAACAAAAAATTTTTACTAATGCAAGCAACTAGGAAGTAGACTCACTTTTAAAAACAAGCACACACACTCACCTAAAATTGAGATTTTTCTTGATGTCCACACACAAACAAATGTTTCCGGGGTGAGTTACAGTGGACTCAGAGCTGTTATGAGTCACTGGAAAGATCCTTTCCCCCTTGCGTGTGCATCTTGAACCTGAGAAGGGGCAGACCTAAGAAGTGTGAGAGCCTATCTCAGGGTCTGGAAGAACCATCTAGGATGCCCCCCGCAACTAGGCCAGATGAAGGCACTGGCCAATGCCATGGGTCCTTATTTGGCACCAATGGTTCATTCTCATTTCAGGGGATTGACATGTCCCCCCTTGCCTATGGTCAGGACCCACTGTGGTCAGCACCAGTTCACTTACCCAGCCTATTTGAACATTACTAAGGAAGGACAAGCACTATATGCCAGTGGAATTTAATCTTTTTCTTGGAAGTTGCCCTTGGGGCTCCTCCATCAGAATGAACTGGGAAGATTGTTAAATGTGATTCCTAGACCTTGCCCCAGGCCTACTGAATGGACACTCTGGGTAGAGGGTGAAGAAGCTGCCTTTTCCAAGCCCCTTGTGGGGTTCTGGCCTACACTAAGGTCTGAGGAATGCTGCCCTACCATGTGTCAGCAGGAAGTGAGTGCTGCCTCATCACCTGAGGGATGACTCTTGGGCATCTATCATGGAACTGCTTTCTCCTCCTGGTTCTGACTTTGATTTGCTCTGCGATTTCACCTCTTCAGACTTCAGTTTCCTCATCTGTTACCTAGATGGGGTCAGAGAATAGAGCATCTCTAAAATCCCCTCCTGCATGTTAGGAGTGATTCTCTATTATTTGAGATGTGCCTAAAGTCATTTCGGGCTTAGTGTGGGCTTTAAATAATTGTTAGCTGCATAAATGGATGTAGTATGTAGCCGACTTAGAAAATAACAAAGACTTACTTATGCAGAATTTCAGGTTTTTTTGTCTGTACTAAAACAGCAGCTCCTTTAAATCTATCATAAAACCTTAAATCATTAGGACAAGAGAGATTTGGCAACTTCCTACCAGAGGCTATGGCAGAGATGTAAGAAGGATATGGGGCTTTTTTTCCTGGTGTGGAAGCTGCTCCCTTGGGGAGACACCTCATGCGGCATAAACCACTGTGTGTGGAAAGAGATAACGGGAAGGGGTTAACATAACAAGCCCTTTCCCACCATAGCTGCCTCGGGTGGGAGTCTCGGAAGAAGACCTAGGAGCGGGGGGTGGGGGGAGTGGGAAATGCTGTAAATTCTTCTCTACATCCCCAGGAAGGAAAAGTTAACAAGCTCCCTCCTTGGACATTGTTTACCCTCTGGAACAGCAGAGATTTTAAAGTAAAACCTCTGAGGCCGGAAGGACCCGAGTCCCTTGGGAAAGTGTGGTGGCCTGCATCCTACGCCTTGGGTGGGGTGATAGGAAGGGCCCTGGACAAGGAGTCAGGAGGAGAGAGCTCTGGCACTGCCTCTCCGCTCCCAATCAAAGCAGTGGCCTTGGGTCAGTCACTTGCTGCTCTGGGCATCCATTTCTGCCCTTATAATTTCGAGGTTGCACTGGAATCATAACGCCTGGAGAATGCACATCATACAATCCCTTGCCACCGCCACCCTGGCCCTAATGGTGTCTCCCCAAGGGAGCGGCTTCCACACCAGGAGATAAAGCCCCATATCCTCCTTACATCTCTGCCATAGCCTCTGGTAAGAAGTTGCCAAATCTCTCTTGTCCTAATGATTTAAGGTTTTATGATAGATTTAAAGGAGCTGCTGTTTTAGTACAGACAAAAAACCTGAAATAGAATCTCAACTTTAACCTAGGTTGGTGAGGTTTCACTGGCCATACATGTACCTGTACTGAAAGTCAGTATATTCCAGTGATGGCTAATGTCTACTGCAGAGGTGAGAAGTAGATTTAACATTTACTATTAGCACTTATTATTAACATTTATCACTTGCTATTTTCAAATAACTATGGGGGATGAATGATTGGCTATAAATAGTCCCTCAAAGCAGTAGGCCAACAGACTAGTGTGGGAGAAGCATGAAGATGGGTTGATATTAATACAAAGCAGAGGGAAGTCCTACTGTCATATCTGAGGAGGCCGAAGAGGGAGAGGTTAATTCTGACTCAGGGAGTGATGAAAGGTCAAGGCTTCCAAGAGCTGAGCTGGGGCTAGGGCACCGGGGGAGGACAGCACCTGAGCAATGGGAGACACATGAGAGCAGGGAGCAGTTTGCTGAGAGTCCAGGGTGTGCCCACGAGAGTGCAGACAAGCAAATGTGTGGGAAACAGAACTGGAGACCATTCCAGGGAGCTAGGACTTGATTCTGCGAGGACATACAAACATTTTTTTTTTTTTTGAGCCAAGGAGTAAGCAGACCTAGGTTTGGGGCATTCTCTTAGCTAGCAGTGGGAGGAGTAATTTAGAATCAGGAGACCTACCAGCGGCCAGTGAGAAGGTTATGGGGTCCATTGCCCCTGGCTGAGACTTATTCCCAATCTTCCAGTTTATTAGCTACCTGCAGAGAGGAGTATTAGCATATAGGATGCACATGTGTGAGCATAGAAACGTTGTACATTAGCTTTATCATTATTTCTTTGTTCCAAATGGGTTGGTTATGAGAGATATTTTTAGTGTCCTTTTCATAATCTAAGATCCTCTAGTGAGATGGTTAAGTATGCAAAAATATTTATGCAATTTGCTCAGTTTAGAAATATTGACCCTTTTAATTGACATTGGTTGTGACATTGATGTTTTGGAGGCATAGATGATGAGAATGTTTTTGAGAAATTGTCTATGAATATTCACCTATCATATTGGAGTAAATTACTAAGCGCATTCCATCTCCAAGAACAGAACTAAAGAAGATTCGCTCTGCCTCATCTACAGATGATGGCTTCTACCGTGGGGCCCACTGCAGCTTCCCTCAGCCTGCATGGGAGGGGATCAGCTTCCCCAGCCTGCATGGGAGGGGATAGTGTGCAGAGCGCAGATGTATTGTTCTTCTTATCTCAGGATACGTGCCAGGATCTCCATGTCGTAAGGAAATAGACCAAAGCTTTAAACAACTAGTGTCAAGTGTGCACATACCCAGAAAAGCTGAGAGAAAAATCCTCATCTTTAGAATTCTTGTTATATATCTAAGTGTAAACATATAGCATTAATAGAAAACAACTTTCTCCTAAGGCCATTTCATCTTTTCACTCTAGAAAAAAATACGGTGTCCAAATGTTTCTAAACTTTTTCTCCGGACTTGACACTTTTAAATATATCAAACATAACCATTTACCAGCAAAGGAATTACAAATACAACACAATTACAACCCTAACTTTTGAACAAAAACAAAAAGTATTATGATGTAAAGGTTATTTTTCTCTCTCACAAATTGCCATCCCTACTCTTACACATTTACTTTGCAAGTGTCCCCAAATTTCTGAAGACTTCACACCTCTTGTCTCAGACTCTAAGTTAGAACCTGCTTCCCACACTGCTGGGTCAGAGGCGAGGCATGTCAACTACCTTATTGATCTGAACTCCCCCGCCCGCCTAAGATAGCACACACACGGCCTCTACAAAGGGGTCTGCAGCTGTGTCCTGTGATGGGGACCTCTCTCCAGGATGTGTGCATACCCCATCCTCTGCTTGCAACTCTTTCTTTTTGCCCTAGTTTCCTTCCTGACGTCATACACTAGAATCTGCCCACGCCTTTGGGTTGACAGCTGAGTGGGCGGCCTGCCTGGATGGAGGCTCCAGCCTCCTCCTGCAGATAAGGTACTACTTCACAGACCCTTTTCAGCTCTTCACAACTCAAGGGCCAGATCTACCCTGTCCAGTTCCAAGTCCAGCTCCTTCTAGGAGAGAATTCACACCTGGTGAGTTAAAACCAGCCACAGCACAGGAGAAATCCTCCTAGTTCCTCTGGTGATGTGCCTTAA
>PVJN01056864.1:0-12638 GCA_004026805.1 Lasiurus borealis
ACCTACCCTCCCTGCAGGCCTAGTCTACCCCCATCCCCCAACTGCTCTCCCCTGCAGGCCTGTCCTCCCCAACTTCCCTCCCCTGCAGGCCTGAGTCCTCCCTAATTGTCTGCCCCTGCAGGCCTGGTTCCCCCAAACTGCCCTCCCCTGCAGGCCTGGTCCCTCCCAATTACCCTCTTCTGATAGCCTGGATCCCCCCAACTTCCCTCCCTTTCTGGCCTGGTCTCCCCTAACTGCTCTCCACTGCTGAACTGGCCATCCCCAACTGCCCACAACTGCCCTCCTTGCTGGCCATCTTGTGGCAGCCATCTTGTGTCCACATGGGAGCAGCCATCTTGTATCTTGGAGTGATGGTCAAGTTGCATATTACTCTTTTATTAGGTAGGATGGTAATGAGAGAAACAGATAACATATAAATAAACGTATCAATTGAAGGTATAATTTCAGACAGTGAGAGCAGGAGGAGGAAGGGAATGGATTTGGGTATTTAACATGTGCTAGTGATGAGTCATTTGGAGAGCCGCCCTGAAGCGTGTGACAGTGTTAGGCTTGGGATAATTTGGGGAAAGAGGCTTGTATATAGAAGAAAGAGCAAGTACAAAGGATCTAAAGCAGGAATGAGTGTGGCAAATATGAGAAAGTGAGCCAGTTTAACCATGTACAAAGCAAGGCAAAGAGAAGCAGATGGGGGTTTGGGGCAAGAGACACCACAGAGTTTGTGCCACCTTCTTATAGCAGCCTGAAGAAATGAATCCACCACCCCCAAACCAACTCTAGATACTTTTTAGCTTATCTCTGAAAATTCTTTATCATTAAAACTGCCCCTAGAGGGTTGAACAAGGACACTCTATTGCTGTGTAGAGAGGTTAAACTTAAACTCTCTACTAAATTAATATGAGCCTCCCTTTTGAAGAACTGTGGTAAGGGGTGAAAAAATGGCAGCAACTTTCTCACCTGACTGTGAATTGGTTAAGGGGTAAAAAAGATTAGATGCCTTGTATGGTAAAAGTTCAGATCACAGTCTGGGAAATGCTGAGCCCAGGAAGAATCAGTTACTGTAATAACGTGATAAAGACAGCAGCTGATGCAAGTGGGAGGTCATGCATTAACCAAATAGGAGGGATGCCTCCATGGAGGGCTGCTTAACAGAATGTGTAGGAATAGGTTAGACAGTTAGTATAGATATTATGGAATACCCGGTGTCAATTGAGAAATGTGAGCAGTTCTCATGAATGTACTGAATCTTTCAATCCTTTATGTGAATAATTATATTTGGCTTCTATCCTCAAAGGCAAAAGATACTGTGTCAGTGTGAATAGTAGGTGCTTAAGTAACCAGACCTTAACTGCATGAAATTGTGGCCAAAACTTTAGGCAACTGATGTCTTAAAAATTGAAAAAGCAATTTCTTTTCTTTTGTTAACAAACACAATGCTTACATCTCAAGAAACATTAAAAGTAAATTTTATTATTCACATAGAAATTAAAGGAACTCTTTTGGAAATATCATTACTATGTAATTATGAGTTTTTCACACAAAAATATTGAAATGTAATTAAACATCAAATATTTCTTTGGTCCCATTCAAACTGGTTATATAACAAAAGGCAATGAGTCAAAGCAACTGTAACTTTCCATTTTTTCTGTTCCATTACTATGGAAAACATTGAGCTGTAAATAGTGAAAATAATTAACCTAGCACTATAATTAAGAAACATCTGACTACCATAAAACCACAAGTTGCAATGAAGCATACCTGTGTTGTAATGTTTAGTGCAGTATCGTAAATCTTTCTCTTCTTTCAACAGAAATTGGGGCAGAGTGAGTCCTTCTGCCACTTGTACAGGTGCCTCATCTTGCCATTCAAAAATGAGGTCATTCATTGTGTATCCAACTAGGCAAAGCATAATAAATAAATATATAACATTAAAGGGCATTCAAAGAGATGAAAAAGCACACACACTATTTGTACGACTTGTACAGTTTACAGTACATGGGATGGGAAGACCAAACTCTATGAATTGAAATATTCCATCTCACAAAAGTCTACTGCAATCTATTCATATGGAATATTTATCAAGTAATTTAATAAAGTGTGGTAAGCTACTAATAAATATAACATACATATACATTCTTTCCTTGGTATAGGCAACTACTGGATTAATTCAACAATTCATTTTGATTCTACTCCATTTGATTTCTGCTCACCATCTCTCAAATTATTCAGGACTTTTTCAACTGAAATTGAAATTGTAACTGGTTAGGGAATGACCTCACCTATAACAATAAGGAGGGTAGGAGTAGAGAAGTACCAGAGTTGATACTTTCCTTAATTTAATAATTAACTATTTTAGTTTATGGTATCTGCATCTAGGTTCCAAGTTCCAAAATGAACAAAATAATATTTTAAATAGAAATGTCTGCTATTTAGGAAAAAAAATCAGAGTACAAAGAAAATCCACATAGAATAGTTTGTGGAGGAAGAAACTCTTGCACTAACTGTGAGTTCAGAAGAGAATGAACTAATGTATTTTGCTATAAGGAAGCACCTTCTAGCAAATTAAATTTTACATTTATATTGGAGAAGTACTTAAGAAAAAGCAAAATTATATATTTTCCTTCCTTCTGAGTGAGAACTTGTTTAAATGTACATTTGGAAGCTGCTGCAGAGAGAGCCCAAAGTCAATGGAACCCGTAGGGGAGCCTTGTTACAATGCACAACCACCACAGAGGCAGAAAGAGAGAGGCAGCAGGTCTGGTCTCTGAACTAAGTCAAGTGTTCAGGTAAAGGAAGCAGAAGCTCTAAGTCTAAGAAGCAAGAGAAACTGTCCCCAACAAATTTTCCTGTAGCTTATATTGTAAGGGAGAGTCGGTAAGCATTAGAATCAGCTGATGTGGTGCACATTAGTCCAAACAGAACAATGGGTACGGGAGGGAACTGATCACCCTTCACCTTTCCCCCAATGTCTGAAAAAAGAATAGGTTAAGCTGTGGTGGGAGTGACTTAATTCAGAGACCCAACTGCACCCACCAACTCTTGGGAATACCTGGCATCAGCAACTTCTCTGGCAATGGGGATGGTAGTCACAAGGACATCAGTGATTAGAGGATCTCTTTAGATTGTCTGGATTTTGCTTTCAAACTTAATAGCAGCACTACCATCAATGTAATGGATTCTTATAGAGCATGCACTAGTTGGTAGAGTTTATAAAGTCATCAAGACTGCAGAGGTACATCTGAATTCTGGTTCCAGACAGATATAAGAGATATAGTCTTCAAGACTATGCTCTAGACCACTGGACATAGTACAGCAAGGGCTTATGCTGGACTCACTTATATTGGAATACATTTCATTGAACCCTTCAAGTAATGATTGGGTTGCTAATCATCGAAGGTTTTACTTTTACTTTTAAGTCCTTTGATGTATTCATTATAAATACCATTTTACACAAAGAGAAAATAGGTGAACATTTCTCAAAGATCAAAAGATAATAAAATAAGCACCAATTCTTATTTGCTTTTAGGTAAGACTTGTACCTTATGCTTCCATATCTGAAATCTCTAAAGACAAAATATGGGCAGTTTTGTCCCAATTTAGACAGATAAATGGAGAAACAAACTGAAACCTCATTTTGTTTTTTATATTCTACATTTTTCTTAGGGGTTTCTGTGAAAAGAACAGCGCCCTCTGAAATTCCTTCAAAAACAAGCTTTCATTACCTTCCAATGCCACTCATAGGCACCATATTTAGCTTGCTCTTGTATAACCATCCACATGAAATGATTAAAATGTGGGCATTTCATAATCAAACTATGCTTCTTCATCATGATCTATAGTATATTTAAGATGGAAATCAGAGGAGAAATAGTATGATGGCATGTTTAAAGAATAATTCATTATTCTGAGCAATTTACTGGATATCCAAGAAGCATACCTAAATGAGAATTTTGCTTCAATAAATCTTCTAACATCGCTTTAAAAAATCAATACTCTTCTACACAGTTCAAAGTGTTTTAACATCCTTACACTTTCAGTTGGCAGACTTTTTATACAAGCCTGAGATTGTTAAGGAGAATAGACTGGCTAAGGAGATCAATGTTGTGAGTTGAATTGCCTTATATTGTAATAAGCTTCCCAGTAAAAGAAACCTTATTCAGGGAACATTAACCTTAACTTCTGCCAGAAATATCATATGGCAGCTGCAGTGAAACATATAAACGAATAGCTTGATGCAACCAAAAATTGCTTCTTCAACAAGTATTTATTGAGCACCAACTGCATGTAAGACATCCGGCTGAGCATCAGGAAATATGAGGTGTTTCCAGGTAGAAAATAAGTGGGAGAGGTACAAAGTGGTGTGTGCCTTCAGAAGGGTGAATCTATCATATCCACTTGAGTTGCATCTTGAGAAAAGCAGGACCCATGTATCAAGATGGGAGAGGGCAAAGGAAATAGCATCATCCATTGAACGAAACTGTGATCTCCCAAGGTTTATCACAGATCTGGCAATAACTTCATTGATCCAGAGCCAGTTTGCATAAAGGAACATATGGAATGAAGAGATAAATTAATGTCAGATGGTGTAAAGTTTAAATTCTAGGTTGAAAAGTTCAATCTTTAAAAATTCCCTGTGGGCAATGATAAACAATTGAATCTTTTGAGCACGGAAGTGACGTGACAAGAATTGTGCTTTAGAAACATTATTCCAACAGGATCCTTTCATAGAATTCACAAGGTCTGAAGTGCTTTATAATCATAAGACATAATTTATGTTTTTCACTGTGTGGACATTTGCCCAGATGGTGAAAAAACAATGGTGGGTAAAAGTTCTGCTGTATTAGCATAATTAAAGGCAGTGGCACCAAACTGCTGGCGGTGATTGTGCTCTCTAGCTCCATATATCACAGCAAGAACAATGCACTTCTATTTAAGAATGTTCTTGATCCTTGATGGATAATTTTATCAATTCTTGATCCTTATGTAAATAAATTTTACAATTCTGTGTGTCAAAATCGGAAATGCGTAGCAAGCAAGTCAGTTGTATACTACACTATAATAATTCTTTTAAGGAAAAGGACTTGTCATGATTGATTTGAAGGCAAACCAGCTGGTTTTTCTTGAAACACCATTTTCACTTGAAAACAAAATAAAACGAAACACAAAACACACCATGTCTGGCAAACTGTGAATATTATGATTAGATTCATGACAGACCATTTTCTTAAAAATAAAGGCCATTTTCTTAAAAATAAAGAAACCTATCACACCCAGGTCAATTACTGATTTGTTGTGATTTCAAGTCATAACTAGAATTTTGAAAAAGTTATTATCCTAATACTTAAAGAGTTCTTGATGAGCTTCAAGGTGACATTAACAAATGTGACCTTTCAATATGGTACAATGATGTGTGTCAATATTTGGAAAATATGAGTAACTCATTAAGCTAACATTTTCTAAATGATCAAAGCATGATGTTAAAGATCATGCATAGGGTCATGCCAGTGTGGCTTAGTGGTTGAGCATCAATCTATGAACCAAGATATCACAGTTCGATTCCCAGTCAGGGCACATGCCTAGGTTGTGAGCGCCATCACCAGTGGGGGAGCGTACAGGAGGAGCCGATCAATGATTCTCTCTCATCATTGACATTTCTCTTTCTCTCTCTCTCCCTCTCCCTTCCTCTCTGAAATCAATAACAAGAAATATATTTTAAAAAAATCATGCATAGGTAAAAGATCCATTCAAAGTACAAGCTAGAGAAGTGGATTTTAATTTACAAGAGTATGGAGAGTTCATTGATATGGTTTCCAATTTCACATGCAATTAACCTTTAAAGAATCACCACCTTCAGAAAATAAAGATATTCGTGTGTTTCGATGGATTGTTGTGTGTGTGTGTGTGTGTGTGTGTGTGTGTGTGTGTGTGTGTTTGCATAGTACAGAATTTCCTTCTTTTAAAGGCTGAATAGCATTCTTTTGTATGCATATACATTTTCTTTATCCATTAACCTGTCAATGGACTCATATGTGCCTCGGTACCTTGGCTTTTTTGAATAAACTTAGGAGAGTTAATATTTTCTTGTGACCCTGTTTTTAATTATTTTGGATAAATGTACAGAAGTGGGATTACTGGATCACATGGTAATTCTACTTTTAATTTTGCAATAATAAGGATGAACTTTGAGGATATTATACTAATTCAAATAAACCAGTCATAGAAAGATGTGTGATTTCACTTATAGGAAGTACCTAAAGTAGTCAAATTCATATGATCAGAAAGTGTAATGGTGGTTTCCAGAAGCTGGGGAGAAAGAAATGAGTCAACAAGCATAAAGTTTTAGTCAAACAAGATGAATAAGTTCTAGAGACCATTGTTATAACATCGTGCTTACAGTCAACATAACATACTGTTACACAAAAAATTAAGAGTGTTGATCTCATGCTACATGTTCTTAACACAATAAGATTAACTTTTTTTTTTAAAGAAAAGGTTTGTAAGTCAGAGCCAAATAATCTGAAAGAAAATTTCTCCACCAATTTGTGCTGAAATGAGAATTCTAATTTACTGAAATATTACCTTTTAATTATATTTCTAGTGGACCATTGCCAAAGAATGAGCATTTTTTTCTTTGTCTTCTCAAGTATGCAAACAAACCTTTTCAAAAAGAAAATTTTTAAATATTTTTGTCAAAATTAGAAAGTAATTAAATGTGTATTTAAATGAGAATAAAAGTTAAAGAAAATTTTAAAGTTTCTAATCTAAGCCACAAATAACTTACACCACAGTCTTTGATTATAGCTCATGTTATTACAGTAGCCTTCTCTGACGATCATGTAAAAGTCTTGTCCTCTAATCAGTCGACGGTCACCCTTTCCTCTTTATTTTTCCCATAAAACTTATTTTTGCCTGAAATGGTATATGTTGACCAAGCTTTCATTTTGTTTACTGTCTTCAGAGCATCCTAGAATTTAAAACTGTATTCTGTGTTGGTCACTGGCATGTTTCCCAGTACCTAAAATAGTATGTGGCTTATAGAAGGAGCTCGAAACTACTACACACCTATTGATATGTACAAAGTCCAGAACAGTACTACCAACAAATACTGATAAGAATGTGGAGCAAAAGAACTTTTTCATTGCGGGTGTGAATACAAAAATTACAGAATAACAGTTTAGAGGTTTCTTACAAAAGTAAATACAAGCTTATTATGAGATCCAGTAATCATTCTTTAATATTCACCCAAATGAGTTGAAAAGCATGCCCACACAAATTTTCAGCAGCTTTATGCATAATTGCCCAAACTTGCAAACAACCAAGATGTCCTTCAGTAGTACATTCAGACAATGGAATGTTATTCCGTGCTGAAAAGAAATGAACTAGCAAGCCATGTAAAGACATGGCATAAACCAACATGCATATTACCAAGTGAAAGAAGCTTATCTACAAAGGCTACATCCTAATACCACTACATGACATTGTGCAAAAGGCAAAGGTATGGAGGCAGTAAAAAAAATCCATAGTATCAAAGGTTTGGGTAGGGGGAGGGAAGAAAGAATAGGCAGAAGACAAAGAACATTTAGGGCAGTGACACTATTTTGCATGATACTATAAAGAGATATATGCTATTATAAATTTGCCAAAATTTAGAGAATTTACACCAACAAGAGTGAAGTCTGATGTATGTTTATGGATCATAATAAACGTACCATTCTGGTGTGGGATATCAATATTGAGAAAGGCTGTGCCTGTGTGTGGGGCAGGGATATGAATGGAAAATCTGCTTTTTATGATTAGTTTTTCCGGGAAACTAAAATTGTTTTAAAAAATATTGTGTATTTAACAAACCAAATCTCACCAATAAAGACATTCAAATATTACAAATAAGAAAAAATAATATTATTGAAATGTGGCCCTGGATTCAATTTTACCTATCCATTAATTTAACAAATAATTACTGAGTGTCACTCCATATAAGTACATATGTATGTTAAGGTGCTAGAACCACAAAATGACCTGGCTTCAATCAGGATGCTCATAGTTTTGTGGTAGCATTAAATAACCATTATGGAAAGAAATGATTGCAACAAAGATACAGACATGCTATGGTATTGGGTAAAAAGACTCATTCTTGTAAAAAAACACATCAGCATTTATTTCAGTAAAACAGGTAAACTGACAGATTGTGGAGCCCTACAGAAATAAGCAGAGAGGTTGATGAGAGTTCAGGAAAGGGTTCTCACTTAAACTGAGGGGTAGAATCAGATAGTTAAAGAGAAGACTGTAGGGATGAGTAATGATTACCCAGGTGGAGCAGGTTTAAAATAAATATTTGCCATATTCAGATGTGAAAAATAAAAGGATATTTGTTTTCAACTCCTTGAAAATGCATCTAAATGTGGCACCTCCATTCCCTCTGATTAGGGTGGACTTCAGGGATAGCAACTCAAATTGACCAATTGAAAATGACAATCTCTCCCTGGGAGCTTAGTCTTAAGAGAAAATGTTCAGTCTTTCAGGATTTCTCTTTTTCTTCCTTTTGTTCTTGTCAAGAAGCCACTTGGTTATAAGAAGACTAACCATACATCTTTATTTGCCAAGAAATCCCTAGATTACTTCTTCTTTCCTCATGGTCTCTCTGACTAAGCACTTGTTCTAGTTTTTGTTATTCTTTTATAGATTAAGTATTATTGTTAATCACTGTTTTAAAATATATCATTATTGGTTTGATATGTCTTCAATTTAACTTCTAGATTCTCCCATTGTATAAAAGAGTCTGAGACTATTTTAACATTTAAATGTTAAGCTAAGTCTATAAAACAGCCAATATCAGCAATGGTCAATACGTTGTTACCAGACTCTTTGAATAACAAAGAAACTAACATCATTTTCAAGGCAACTAACTCCTGATCTGAGTAGTGGCAGAAGTTTTCAACTTTGTTCCCCCTGCTGGCCAGTTGGCATACAAAACTGATATCTGTGAAGTATCCCTGAGTGTCAAGTGTGGAAAGTTGTTAGTTGTAAGTAAAGGTTGAGTAGTGCTACCATGGACTGTATATAAAGTAATCTGAATGCTTTGAGATCAACAAACATGTATTTATTTTATGATTGGCAACACTCAGATTTTGTAAAAAACCCTTCAGGCAGCCATGGGCTAAGGAGAAATGAAGGTTCATATTTATTTAAAATTTAAACCAGCCGAGACTGGTTTGGCTCAGTGGATAGAGCATCGGCCTGCGGACTGAAAGTCCCGGGTTCGATTCAGGTCGGAGGCATGTACCTTGCTTGCGGGCGCATCTCCAGTGTGGGGTGTGCAGGAGGCGGCTGATCGATGTCTCTCTCTCATCGATGTTTCTGACTTTCTATCACTCTCCCTTCCTCTCTGTAAAAACATCAATAAAATATATTTTATTTAAAAAAAAATAAAAATAAAATGTAAGCATCGGGTTTACATTTCACAAGAAAGTTGATGGTGAATGTACAACTTGAACATTTAACATTTACAAAAAGGGGCTACATGGATAGCATTATTCACGTAGAAGCCAAAAGACACAAATGAGCTGAAAACACATCAGCATTTATTTCAGAATTTACAGTCCTTTAAAGAATACTTCACAAAGAAGATAATTTAATATGTGCATTTGCAAAGGGAGCATTTACATATCTATAATAATAAAAGCTTAATATGCTAATTAGACTGAATGTCCTTCCGGATGACCTTCTAGATGAAGTCTGTGCTTTGTAGGAAGCCTGGGTCCCGAATACCAGAAGAAAGCCCGGGTCCTGGGTGCCAGACGGAAGCCAGTGCCTGCAGTTATGGGTCTATTCTTGCACAAATTTTGTGCATCAGGCCTCTAGTCACTTTATAAAAACAAATTTTAATTTATATCAAATGATTTTTTCTGAGTTAATTTCACTTTTTTTGATATCAAGTTTTCTTGGAAAAGTATATAACAGAAAACATTTGCATGCAATTAAGCAAGATTAGTCTCATTTCCTGCTTCAGAGAGAAAGTTAGCTAAATTAATTTTAAATTAGTTTAATTTTTAATTTCAAATCTTCAATTACACTTTTGAAATTGGATTTGTTGAAAATACCCCATGGCCTTATGAATCTCTCTTAAATTCAACATTGAAAATAAATGTCACTTATTTGTGATGGAACTGAATAAAATGTTTGTTAGAACTCATCACTGTGGTACAAATTGTGTTTCTTGTAAATTAAAAAAACATTATGGAGCTGCAATATTTTTGGAATTAGTTGTGATACATTTGATTTATTTTATATTGATAAACTCTGTAACATTTATCAATTTAAGGGAAGCTATAGCTATTAAAAGTTATAAATTTTTAATGTAAACACAGAGTAACTAAACCATAATTTTTGTGTGTAATAAAGCTGATGTTGAATTAAAATTATATCTCATCATGACACATGTTTTCTATATTCACTACTTGTCATTAGTTAATTTTTTTAAGTTTAACTATTTAAAGAACTATTTGTAAATATTCTGGAACTCATCATTTTGTTACAGTGATGAGTTCCAGATATGTTTACAAATATTCTGATATATTCTGTACTGCTATTGAACTTTTGGTAAATGGGTTCTCTAAATTTTGGTCGCATTGTTCAAAATGTGTTGGAAATATTTAATAAAAATTATTTTATAAATAGAGCACTAAATATTTAGATAATAAAGGTTTTTAGGAAATTTATTAAAGTGAAGTTTCTAAACAGGAACACATTGAGATTAATCCCTATAATAGAAAGGGAGAAACAATGAGGTCTTAAATAATGCATTTATATTTTAAATTTAAGATTTGTGCTATGGAATACATTATCTTAAGGGAAGATTATATTGATGTGTTGCTTGATTTTAATTAGGTAACTTATAATGAAATGAAATTAAAATGACATATTTTCTAGCATCTAAATTAGCAAGGAATTTAAAAGTATTACTAAATAGAAGCAACTATTTGATTGAGTAGTGTTTCATAAACATATTTGTTGCTAAACAGTACTCTTATTCAAGACAAAGACAATATCTATAAAAATATATGGGCTGAAATAGGTTATCTATTTCAACAAAAAATTAAACCAGACTTTAGAATTATCAACTATTTTAGCTATCACAACTATATAGATATTTTCTCAATTAAAAAATTTATAGTCTGCACAGTAAGATCAATTGCCATATGAAAATGTAAAAATATAAACATTGAATAATCATTATGGGAAGAAATGATTGCAACAAAGATCCAGACATGCAATGGTCTTGGGTTAAAAATGTTATTCTCCCATAATTAATCTACAATATTAATTCAATTTAAATGAAAATCCTGCCCTAGCCAGTTTTCTCAGTGGTTAGAGCACCAGCTCTCTGACTGAAGAGTACAGGGTTCCATTCTGGTCAAGGCCACATACCTTGGTTGCAGGCTCTATCACTAGCCCTGGTCAGGATGCATGAGATAGGTAACTAATTGATGTCTCTCACATCGATTTTTCTCTGTCTCTCTGTTTCTCCCCATCCCTTTCACTTTCTCTAAAAATTAATGGGGGAAAATCCTCAGGTAATGTTTAACAAAAATAAAAAGTCTGAATGTAATTTTCAACTGGAAATTCATCTGAAGTATAAAACTTCATGCACAGCAATGGCAATTTTGAAAAATAAAAAGTCAAGAAGCAAGAAGGGGAGGAATCAATAAATGGTGATGGAAGGAGACTTGCCTGAGGTGGTGAAGACATAATACAATATACAGATGATGTATTATAGAATTGGACATCTAATACCTACATAATTTTATTAACTAATATCACCCCAATAAATTCAATAAAAAAGGTTAAGAAGCAGACCTGCCTAAAAAAGTATAAGTTATATAAATAAAGCTATGTTGTTCAAATATCTTTAGCTTTGGAGTCTCTGTACCCATTAGGTAAATGGTACAGAACAGAGTCCAGAATCAGATGCACATATGAAAATTTAAGGTAAAAAATGACATTTTAAATCATAAGGAAACAATTTTAATAAGTGCTAATGGGGAAAATGTCGGCCTTCTTAGAAAAAGATTTACACAAAAATGTAGTCTACTTGTGTTTAAAATGTATGCATGACCTGTGCTATAAAATTTCTGTGTTAAATATATATTTTAGTATTTTGAGTATATGGGAGGCATAATTGATTAAGGAAAATATTTTTATATTTACAACCCTCTGTAATATGAAAGGTATCATAAAGTTAACATTTTGAGGACATATGCAAAATAACACATATAAATAAAAATGAAAAAATAATCTCATATAAAATCAGAGACAATTTAAACAGAAAACAGACTAAAGAAACAGTAATGGCCACTAAGTGTGCAGAACAAAGTAAGCTCAACCTCAGAGAGAAAAAGACACAATGGAATACAATTTTATATTCATCTAATAAGAAAAAAAAAACCACTTTAAATCTGAAGCAAGATGACCATGTTAATGTTTTGTACAAAATATTATTTTAATTATCTTTATTTTTATGTTTGAAATGTTCTTCATATTTATACCAAAGAATATAAAAAAAGGGTCAGGCAGCAAATTTGAAAGTGGATGACAGTGAAGAGGATTTTGAGTTGAGTTTCAGTTTGTTTTTTTGTTTGTTTTCA
>PVJN01056865.1:0-12651 GCA_004026805.1 Lasiurus borealis
TTTTTTTTTTTTTGGTAAAGAATCTTTATTGATTTCAGAGAGGGAGAGAGAAAGAGACAGAAACATCCATGATGTGAGAGAGTCATGGATCGGCTGCCTCCTGCACCAGCCCAATTGGGGATGCACCCTGACCACAACCTGGACGTGTGCCCTGACCGGGAATTGAACCATGATGACCTCCTGGCTCATAGGTCAATGCTCCACCACGGAGCCACGCCAGCCGGGCCCTCCCTCCGTTTATGAGTAGCCCTCCCTCCCGAGGGCCCGCCCCTGGCACCGTCCCACCCCGGCCAGAGTCCTCACATGTCAGTGGGGGACAGGGCTCCTGCCCTTGGCGCTGTGGACATCACCAGGTCACTCTGGGTCGTGGTCCCAGTGCCTGGGGCCGCCCTGGGCCTGCGGGAAGTTTGGCAGCTCCCAGCCTCGCCCCCGAGATGCCCGGCAGCTGCCCTCCCCCCCCACATCTCCCTTCCCGCTGCGCCAGCCCTGTCTCCAGACACTGACCCGTGTCCCATTGAAAGAGGGAGCATATGAAGGTGTGTAGGACGGACACGGGGAGACCAAGAGCAGGCCCTGGGGGACAGAAGGGGGCAGGGACTCCTTGGCATCTGTCCCCTCACGCCGAGCCCCTGTGCCTTGTCTCCAGGGCCCTGCTTGCACCCCGGGCCCTTCTGCCCTCGCAGGCCTGACACGGCTCCTCGGGGGCCGCCGCTGCCGGCTCCCACCGGGCGTCTCTCCGCCCCCATGGCCTCCAAGATCTCCCACGGGAAACGGGGGGCCGCCGAGAGGGCCTCCCGCCAGAACCCGCCGCACCCCGACGACCAAGCCTTGCTTTTGAGGCAGAAGCACCAGTTGCTGCAAGTGCGGGAGCGAGGTCACCTGGCCACGCCGCTGAGGAGGCCGGACCTGGGGCCGTGGCGGGGCGGGCAGCCGCCTCCGCAGCAACCCTGGCCCGAGGGGGTGCGTCCCCGCTGGCAGGAGGCCCCCCACCAGCGCGCCCGAGCCCTGGACCGGCTGCACGTGGCGCCTCTGCTGGGGGTGTGCGGCGGCGGCGGATGGCCGGCCGAGCCCCGGCACGACCTGCAGGGGCCGCCGGCCCGGCGAGGGGGAGCCGCCAGGCGGCACAGGGCCCGGGAGAAGCAGCTGCACCAGCAGCAGCAGCAGCAGCAGCAGCAGCAGCAGCGAGCGGCCGTGCGCGGAGAGAAGCGTCGGCAGGAAGACCTGGTGCCGCTGCGGCCGCGGCCGCTCAAGTCCCGCAGGACCGCGGTGGGCGGCGAGAAGAAGGGGGGCGCCGGCAAGGTGGTGGGCCTGCCCCAGCTGGCCCCGGGGGGGCCCCCCGAGAAGAATAGAGGGAAGCGGGGGTCTTCGAGGAAGAGCCACCGCCCGGACCCCCGGGTGCGCCGGGACCTGGACGTGGGGATGCTCTGGGCCGCGGCGGGCGGGGTCGTGCTCCTGGGGGACCGCGAGAAGGATGGCGGCGGCGGCGGGGGCGGCGGAGCCCAGGGCGGGAGGAGGTCGCCCCCGGCGCGCATGGCGGCAGCCGCCCGCCTGGCTCCCGGCCCCCAGCACGACCACCACCGTCTGGGCCAGTACCCCCAGGGCCAGGCGGACAGCGCGAGCTGTGCGAGGGGCGCCTTGCCCCCCGCGTGCCCGTGCCCCCGCCCGCGCCGCGAGGGGAGCAGGTGGAAGCGGGAGCTGGAGTCCGTCTTCCGAGAGCTGTTCAGCACCAACCGCAAGCTGAAGACGCACCTGAACCTGTACCTGGAGTCGGAGCCGGGGACGGACACCTGCGCCAGCCGGGAGGAGCAGGGCCTGGCCGAGGCGTGCGGGTGCCGCGGCGGGGAGCCGAGGAGGGAGAGGCGGGCGGGCGGGGAGGCGCTCCCGGAGCCGGGCCTCGAGGAGGCCGAAGCCTCCGCCGCCGCCGCCCGCCCCACCGCGCCCAGCGCCAACCTGAAGGAGCTGCTGCACAAGCTCAAGGACCGGCAGTACCGGCGGATGGTGGAGCCGCTGTTTGGGGAGGCGGGGGACCCCGCTCCCCGCCGCAAGGACGAGGGCCCGCTCTGGGGCGGCCTCCTCCGGCACGGCGCGCGCTCGCCGTCCCCGCCGCCGCCAGCGCCCGTGGCGGTGGGCCGAGCGGGCGCCGTGGCCGCGCTGGCGGCGGGCTGGCCGAAGCCGAGCCCGGAGGAGCCGAGGTGGCGCCCGCCGCAGCGGGTGGAGGTGCTCGAGGTCCCGCAGATGAGCTGGGAGGCCCTGCTGCCCGTGACGGAGCGCAGCGAGGAGACGGAGACCACGGAGACGGAGGCGGGGGTCCCGGCCCGAGCTCACGCTCACGCTCACGCCCGAGCCGCCGGACTCTGCTCGCCGCGGGCCGAGAGGGCGGCACGAAGGTGTGCCCGCGGCCCGTCCCCGCGGCCGGCGGCCAGCAGCGAGGAGGAGGAGGAGGAGGACGAGGACCTCCGGGAGCCCAGCCAGATCGTCCAGGAGCTGCAGGAGCAGATCTTGGAGCAGAGCCGGTCGCACCAGCAGTTCCTAGAGCAGGCCCGGCGGCGCCTGCAGGAGTTCCAGAGCGTGTGTTAGCGGCCGCGCCCGCCCCAATACAGCACGGCACACTCTGTGCGCACCCGTGTGTGGGCACCGTGTTGGCGTCGCCGGCCCATCCTCAGGCCCGGGTCCCGTGAGTGGAGGCGGGGCCTGCCCGGGAGGGCTCCTCGAAAGGAAGCTGGGGCCGTGTGGGAGTGGGGGTGCGAGTGGCAGTGGAAGGGGTGGGGATGGGGGCAGGAGTGGCCTGGTGCTCAGAGGCGTGTCCGGGAGCTGTGAGCTCGGACAAGGAGTTCAGGGGAAGTCAGCACTTCAGATGATGTAGGCCAGTGGTCGGCAAACTGCGGCTCGAAAACCCCGGTTTGCCGTTCTGTTGACAAATGAGTTGGCCGACCACTGGGATCGGGGCTTGATCACAAAAAACAACAGCAGCCTGTCATGATTGGAATCAAGATCTAGGCCAATGATTGGCAAACACTCGCGAGCCACAGTTTGCTGACCGCTGTCTTAGGCCTGTAAACACTGGACTTGCGGGGCCCCCAGGTCAGACAGGCACCTACTGTTTCCAAAAAGTGTCATCTGTCGCTCAGAGCCCCAGAGAGGCACCTCGGAGAGATTTAACCGAAACACCTTGGTGCCGCTCCCACCAGCAGAACCAACATCACCACTTAGCATGGTGGTGTTCCTTTCTGTCAATCCGAACCCGAGGGTGTGTGTGTCTTCACTGGCTTTTAGAGAGAGCGGGAGGGAGGGGCGAGGAGGAGAGAGAGGCATCGATGAGAGACACACACATCGATGGGTGGCCCCCCACACGCCCCCGACCCTGGGCTGGGGGTGGAGCCTGCAACGGAGGTGTGTGCTCTTGGCTGGAATGGAAACTCCTGGGGACCCTTCGGTCCGTGGGCTGGTGCTCTGTCCACTGAGCCACACTGGCTAGGACTCTTGGTGACCTTCTTGTAGCGAATGAGGAAGGAGAGATGGGGAGGAGGAGGAGGATGGGAGGAAGGGAGGGAGAAAGGGAAGAAGAGGGAGGAAAAGGGGGAGAGACCGGAGGAGGAAGGAGAGGAAGAGGAGGAGACAGACAGAGAAAGGGAAGTGGGTCCCAGCCACTTACCCTCGTGGGGAACCTGGGTGTCTGGTCAGTTCCTACTGCCCCTTCTCCCCCTCCCCCCTCTCCCCCTCCCCCCTGCTTGACTTCTGTCTCGGCCGCCATGGAAACCCACACTGGGACGTGGGGTAGGGTGCCCCCTCAGGGACTGGGGCATCGGGGGACACGCATTTTCTGGGAAGAGCTGAAGGAGAGAAGCTAGTTTAGGTGCTCAGGCCCCGCACCCACTCCCTCCTTCCCCTCACCCCCCGGTGGACGGCTCCCTGCGTGGACAGCAGCCGTGAGTGGCCCGGGCTGAGTTCCAGGGAGACCTTGTTTACAAAACAGGTGGGGACTGGACTTGGCTGGAAGACCCGGTCAGCTGACCCCGGACTAAGCCTATCAGGAGAGGGGGCCCTCCCCCACCCCCTTCCCAGGACCTCAGCTGGACGCGCTGGTGTGGTCTGTGAGCGGCCTCCCTCGCTCGTGCAGACTGCAGACAACACGGTGCACAGCCCTGGGCTCCCGGGCACAGCCTGTGTGTACCCCATGCACCCCGAGACCTGGGCCACTGGCTACAAAGCGGATTCTTGCCTGTGACTTCCTCTCCCTGCTGCTGTCCCTGGGGTGCGGGCCTGCTTCCCCCAAGGGGCTCCCTCCTCCCGCCAGCGGACATGGACACACACATACACACACACACACACACACACACACACACACACACGGAGCACGGACTGGCTGCTTTTTGTGTGGGACTGAACTTTATACAAAGGACGTGTGGTCACGTGTCCTGGGACGCGGGACAGTCACTTCATCCGTGTCCCACATGGGTGTCTGTCTCACCCATTTGGCTGCAGCCTCCTGTCCCCACCGCACCCTGGGCCTGGGTCCCCCCCGACACACACACCCTGGGTGCCCTCTTCCCAGGGTCTCAGCTTCTCTGCGTATGTCTTTCGCCCAAAGAGAACTGCACCCCTAATGCATGGGGATTCAGGACGGGGGTCCGGGGCACGTGGGGAGGTGGGAACACCGCCGTGCTGGGTCAGGGGCAGAGAGGTCCGATGCTCCTGTTATTCCACGGTGCCTTTTTCTCCTTTTTCCCTGGGGAAATGCTGGCTGGACCATGCCCTGTTCTTCTTCATTAAACGTGAGGGGCAGGCCCTGGGCTGCACGGGGAGGGCACCCACTGGGTGACCAGCACTCGGGTCCCGGTGGAGGGGACGAGGTGGGGAGGACACGTGTGGTGGAGGCGCCGGCAGGGCTGTTGACTGACTGACCAGGGGGTGTCCCTGTGGAGAATCACGAGCCCCAAAGTGGCCCCCTATGGCGGCGGGCAGCCAGCTCCCGGGGTGGGGTGTGTGTGTGGTTTGGTTGTCCATCAATACCTTGGGTGAGGCCCCTTCCAGCCGCTCACTGTCTGCCCGTGGCTTTTCCCCTGGACGCGGAGAGAGAGGGCGGGCTCCCGGCGGGCTCTGCCTGCACCGGTTCTGCAATGGCAGTGGCGTGGGGCAGGCTGCAGGCTGGCCCGGCCCGTGGCCAGGAGGGCTGTTAGCGGGGGTGGCCTGTGGGGCAGGGTGCTGGCAGTGGGCTGATGCTCGGCCTCCTCTCCCTTGTGATAAGACCACCTGTGGCTCCCGCCTGCTCCGGAGATGGCCCTGGGTCCAGGGTGCCAGGGGATCCCCACCTGCGGCTCCCGCCTGCCCCGGGGGATGGCCATGGGGTCACCGGGTTTAAGCCGAGGCCACGGGGACCCAAACATTGAGTCACTCGGTCTCCTGGGAGCCGCAGGCTGGAGGGCGGACGAGCCTGCCTGGGCGGGGGGTTATTTTTGTCCCCAACTTCAAAGGTCGGATTTGTGGTCCCTGCCTGGGAGGCGAGAGCGGGTCCCTCCGGAGCTAAAAGTAGGGGTGGGGGGCGGGCAGCGAGACGGGGCGCAGGCTGACTCACCCCTGCCCGGCAGTGCCACCCACACGGTGGTGCCCTGGCAGCAGGACAGGACACCTGTCCCCCCACCACCCCAACCCGTCCCCACCGAAGGTGGCGGCGGCGGCGCGTTTGGAGGTGACCCTGAATTCCGAGTGCTGCTCTGGGGGTGGTCCTCCCCGTCCTCTCCTCGCATCGGGCCAGGGGGACTGCCACAGAGTGTGCTAGCGTCCAGGACCTGAGACGCTAAGGAAGGGGAAGGAAGGTGTTAAAGCGGGGGATCTGGGGGCCTCTCCGACCCCCCCTCTTGTCCTCCCTGTGTGCGGGAGAGGCTGCCGGGTGCGGGCGGCACCCTGCCTGCGCATGGCACACCCCAACGGGGGGCACCTTGCAGGACAGGGTGTGTCTGGCTGGCCCTGCCTCTGGCTGGAGACGGGGGTCCGGGTGGAGGTGCTGCTGGATGGTCAGGCACCCCCCCACACTCCGGGTCTGAGGCTGAGCAACAAGGGTCAGACAAAGCCAGGGGCAGGAGCCGCCCAGCGCCGGCCGCTTCCTGCAGGGTGGACGCCGGGCGCGGCCTGGGCATCCCCGCGTCTGTCTCCTGCCTGAGAAGCGCAGCGGCCCGGTCAGACCCTGCACCCCGGGGCTCGGAGCCACGGCAGTCGCTGCTGCTGCGAAGGAGGCGGCTCGGAGAGGGGCAGAGCTGCCGAGGACACAGCCACCCCCCGGGGCAGCGTGGCCAGGACCCTGGTCTGCCGCCCCTGCGCTCCGAGCCCTGCCTCTGCGAGCCCTTCCTGGCCTGTGGGGAGCGGCGGGGGGTAGGGGGGGATTGAGGGGATTGAGGGGAGCGGCTGCAGGCTCGGGGCTGGGCCTGGCGGCGTGCGAGCGCGGCCCCCACAAAGCCGCTCTGTTCTCGCAGCCCCTCCCCGGCCGGTGCATTTTTTGCACATGATTCAGCGGCACGTGAAGGGGAGGCCCAGCCCCAGCCTGCGGGCATGTGACCAGGGCCTGTGGCCTGAGGTCCCGATGGGCCCACAGGGAGGGGGTGCCAGGCTGAGGATCGGGGTCCTGCCAGGGCCCCGGGTGGCTGGGGCGGGCCCGGGATGTGGACCGTTCTTTCTGGCTGCAAGGTCAGGGTTGGGGAGCACATGGACAGGAAACGGAGATAGGAGAGCTGGTCTCCATGGAGACGGGCATCCCGTGGACAGCCAGCCTTTCACGTGTGTGCTGGGCAGCGTGGCCCGGGGCTGGGGCTGCACCCAGGCACCCTCCCTGCTTCATCCCTCCCTCCGCTCTGCTCTGAGCAGTTCCTGTTTCAGGCCATTCCTGACCCTGACTCTGACCCTGACCCGGCTCACACCGGCCACGTCCTGCCCTCGCCCCACGCAGGCACGGCTCTGCCCCCGGGGCTGGGGACCGTGGTGGGTTCCCAGGGACGGGAGGATGCAGGGCCCTGAGGTTGGGGGCGTGGCCTCTCTCGCAGCTGCTGCAGGGACCTCGGCTCCCCCTGCACAGGGCTGTTTTTAATTACTCAGCGGCGGCCCCTTTTCCTTCACTTCCCTAAAAGGAGTGGACGTGGAGGCCGGGAGGCGGCTGAGAGAGGGGAAGTCCCCCCCGTCCTACCCCCCTGCCCACCACGGGCACCTGGGACAGCAGGGGCTAGGGGGACGGCGGGGCGGGAAAGGGGGCTGCACCCTCCCTCGGACTCCGGGCGCCGAGCCAGCGCTGAGGTCATGCATTCCTTGTGACATCTCCGGGCTGCTCAGCCGCACCCCGTTCCTCGCGCAGCTCGGGGGTGTGGCCTCAGCCCGGTGCCCCGTGGGTCTGCGGTCGGTGGGTGCAGGCACGGTCCTCCTTTCCAGTCACCGGACCCTCTGGCCCGAGGGCAGCCCGCCTGCTGGCCAAGCAGACGCAGGCCCACTGGGAAGGTGCACAGCGGCGGTTCTCAACCTGTGGGTTGCGACTCCTTTGGGGGTCGAACAACACTTTCACAGGGGTCGCCTAAGACCATCGGAAAACACAGATACGATTCATAACAGTAGCACAATGACAGTGATGAAGTAGTAAAGAAAATAATTTTACGGTTGGGGGTCACCACCCCATGAGGAGCTGTCTTAAAGGGTCAAGGCCTTAGGAAGGTTGAGAACCGCTGGTGCACAGTGTCCACTGTGTCCCCTGGGTCCCTGGAGGTAAGCCAGGTGCAGGCCAGCAGCTTGAGGTCCTCTGTCCTCAAGGGCAGCGACCCTCCCAGGTGGCAGCACGGGAGCAGGGGGAAGGGGGTTAGGCATTGGGGGGACTGGTGCTCTGTGGTCGAGGATGGAATGTCTAAGCTCAGTGCTCTTCTCTGGGGAGTGTAGGCAGAAGCATGGAACCTTCCAGCCCCTCCCCCCAGGACCCCAGCAGAGCGGGGCCCAGCCTGGAGTGCACGGGGGCTGGGTCCCGCACTCACCTCTGGGAGAAAATGGTTTCTAAATGCCTCCAGAATGATGGGCGTGTCTTTCTGCCCGGGGGCACGGAAGTGGCTGCAGTGACGGACGGGGACCGGACATTACGCCACCTGCCCCAGGAAGGGTGCAGCGCTCTGCGGGCACCGGCCTCGGCCACACGCAGGCTCCCGCTCTCAAACCAAAGCCCCAGCGCTGGCCAGAGGTCACTCTGGTCGCTGCAGCCGGACCACCCGTCCTTGCGACCAGTAGGGTCTTTGGCAAATGTGCTGGCCAGGCCCCCAGGCGGGGGGCCCCCCTCCCTCTGTGAGGGGCACTGGGGGTGAGGGCCCCTCAACGGGGTGGAGGGGGGGGGACCGCTGGGCATTTCCCAGAGGCTCTGAGCAAAACCCAGGAGCACCCTGTCCTGTTCCCCTGGAGCAGCGGTTCTCAACCTGTGGGTCGCGACCCCTTTGGGGGTTGCACGACCCTTTCACAGGGGTCGCCTAAGACCATGGGAAAATGCAGATACTGACGTCACGATGCATCACAGGAGCAAAATTTCATGGTTGGGGGTCACCACCCCAGGAGGAACTGTATGCAAGGGTCGTGGCCTTAGGAAGGTGGAAAACCGCTGCCCTGGAGCCTCGAGGGGTGGAGGGTGGGGATGGGGCCGGGATCTGCCTCTGCTGGCCCTGAGCCACCTGCCCTCTGAGTCAGGGCCCGGCGCCGACCTCGTAGGAGACGGGTGTTTTTCCGAACCCCGGGATTCTCGCTCCTCGTCTGGGCAAACCCGTGACTTCCCGCCCTCCGCCAGGCTTGGCCCGGGCCTGGGGGCTGGGGATCGGAGCACTGAGGCCTGCACGTCACGTGGTGGCGACGCCCGGAGCCTACCCTGTCCTTGCGGTCGGGAGCCGAGCCGGCAGAGCAGCCCCGTGGGGAAGGCCCTCCAGGCTGTGTTCACACGGGGAGCACACGGATCCTCCGGGGGCAGCTGGGGGGCCGTGGCCAGATAATAAAGACAGTTCCACACGCGTGACTGCAGTGCACAGGGCTTGCTTGGGCGCAGCGGGGCTCAGAGAGGTGAGCAGGGGTGGGAGGGGGCGTGCAGCTGGGCCTGGGGACCCTGAGGTTTCCCACCAGCCCCTCGCCGTGCCCTGGCCCCTGGAGACAGCCGGCCGGTGCTGGCCTCTCCCCTGGGTGGCTGCGGTCGCCCGCACCGCCTGCCCGTGATCCTGACTTTCCGCTCACCGTCCTTTTCCAGCCGCGGCGAGCGGCCGCCGGGCGGTTGTTTTGCAGGCTCCTCTCGGGGGGAAGTGACATCATGCGGTGTCCGCGGCCGGGGTGGGGGCGGGGCCCCGCGGTGGCGTGTGCTTTGAATTAGGCGGACGGCCGTGCATTCCAGTAGCCGACATCTGGCGGCGGATTCGTCGGCCGCGTGTCAGCCCAGATGTGGGGCCGGTGGCCGACGGGAAGGAAGGAAGGGAGAAGCAGCAGCAGCAGCAGCAGAATCTGAGGGGCCGGGGAGGGGCCGTCCTTGGGGGAGCAAAGCAGAACAGGACTCTGGGCAGAGACTCTCCCTCCTCCTCCTGCTGAGCCCTCTGCTTCCTGCAATGGGGGCGGGTGAGGGAGGGTGGGGAGGGGGCACTAGTGGGGCAGAGCAGCCCACTGAGGGCCAGTATCAGGCCCAGCACACAGTAGGTGTTAAGTAAACACGAGTCCAGGCCTGGGGTTTAATTTTTTTTGAAAAATATATTTTATTGATTTTTTACAGAGAGGAAGGGAGAGGGATAGAGAGTTAGAAACATCGATGAGAGAGAGACATCGACCAACCACCTCCGGCACACCTCCTACTGGGGATGTGCCCGCAACCAGAATACTACATGCCCTTGACCGGAATCGAACCTGGGACCCTTTGGTCCACAGGCCGACCCTCTATCCACTGAGCCAAGCCGGTTTCAGCGGGGTTTGATTTTTTAATATATTTTTTTAATGGATTTCAGAGAGGAAGAGGGAGATAGAAGCATCAGTGATGAGAAAGAGAGAATCATGGACCTGCTCCCTCCTACACGCCCCTCCCACACGGATCGAGCCTGCAACCCGGGCCTGTGCCCTGACCAGGAATGGAACTGTGACCTCCTGGTTCATAGATCGATGCTCAACCACTGAGCCACCCTGGCTGGACTCCTCATTGATGTTTCTCTCTCTCACTCTCCCAGCTCCTCTTAAGTCAATAAACATAAGGGAGAGGCAGAGGAGGCTAGATCCAGGGAAATGGTCCCCCAAACCCCGGCACCCACCTCCCAGACGCAGAGGGCGGGCACCCCTGTCCTGCCGGTGGTGCCGGGGCTGAGGTCAGCCCTGGGGGTGGCAGAGCACACGCAGAGCTTGGGAATGGACCCAGCCCCACCCCACCGAGCAGGGGAAGTAGCCGCCGGCTGACACCAGAGTGAAAAGCGTTTCCTGTTGTAGATGCGGGCGGTGGGCGGCAGGTGGCGGGCGGCCTGGGTGGATGTGGGAGCTGGGAGGGCCGTGACCACAGAGACCCCGGTGCTGGGTGGGAGGAGCCACTGGGGCGATGGCAGCTCCTGGGAACAAGCCCTGGGCGGTGGCTGGGCCGTGTCTCCCGGCTACAGCCTCTGGGGCTGGGGCGGCCTGGGCTGGGGCCCTCGTGGCTCAGCTCCAACAGAAGAAACAGAACGGGGTTTGGGCCTGGGCGGGGCGCTGGCCCTGGTGGGGGGCTGAGCGGTGTAGAGCCCGCGGGAGTCCTGGCCCCCTGTTCTGGGGAGAAGCTGGCCTGGCCAGTGGATCCGAGTCCACCTGATGGGGGCGAGGGGATGGGGTGTGGTTGGGGCCTACACTTTGCTCCTCCTTCCTTCTTTCCCTCCTGGCGTATGAACTTGACCCTTAACCCCAAACGATCTGCAGGGCCCCATGTCCCAGGGCAAAACTTTGAAAGCCGTGAGGCGGGCGGTGGCCCCGGGTGGTTCACCTGGAAATGAAGAGGGAGCCCCCGAGGCAGCCTGAGCCCGGGTCCCGAGTTGTCAGGTCCCGGGGTGCAGCAGGTCCCCGGCTTAACTGCCTTGCGGCTGCCCCTTCCGGTGCTGGCCGTGCCCTCACGCCCGCGTCCTGTGCTTTGCAGTGATCAGGGCCAAGGTGGTGAGCGAGCAGGAGGTGGGCTCCGGCGAGGACGCCTACGGCAACCCCATCAAGAAGATCCAGTACGAGATCAAGCAGATCAAGGTGAGCGCGGTGTGGGGGTGCGGTGGGGGGCGGCCAGAGGGAGGCCAGGGCCCCAGAGGCGGAGACCACGTGGAAGTGCGTCCACCCCAGCTCCCCCACCCCTCCCGCCCCATCTGGGGGTGCCGCTGGGCCCTGCGTGCCGGCCAGCTGTCCCAGGAGCCCAGGCTGGGCGTCAGGCACGCGGCCGGATGATGCCCTTTGACCCGGAAATGCCCGGGGAGCTGATGGGACACGCTGTGTCCCCCTCACCTCCCGACCCCTGGGTTTCGGAATCAGGTTCTCCCCATATTGATGCGTCTGGTCCTCTGGAGCCTGCGTGCCGCCCCCTTTTCGTGCACCCAGCTTCCCTGGGGCTGCACCCCTAAAACCAGGTGGAGCCAGTGCTCTCAGTCCCACTCCTGCCCCCCCAACCCGGGGCCACGCCCGGAGGGGCAGGAGGCGCTCCTGGCGCGGCTTCCTCACGTCCTGGGGGCCTCTTTGCTGGTCCCTGTCCCACAGCCTGGAAGCGTGCGGGGCGGGGGAAGGGGGTTCTCTGTGCCGGTCACAGTCACTGGAGACACGCAGGCCCCCATGGAGATTCTGGAATGACCCGCTGGTGGCCGGCGGGTGGGCGGGTGGGCACAGGTGTATCTGAGGCTGGTCCTCTGGTGGCTATGTCCAGCCTGTGGACAGCAGTGGCCACGCTGAGCTCGGAGTGACCCGAGGCCTTGCCTGGCAGTGGGGATGTGGTCCCCTGTGGGTCCACTGGCCCGTGTAGCGTGCCCGGCGTGGGTGGGCCGCCCGCAGGTCTGGGCGGGAGTGGAGGTGGCGGCTGTGGGCCCCTCCCTGACCCGGGTCCCGCCTTGTCTTCCCAGATGTTCAAGGGGCCTGACCGGGACATCGAGTTCATCTACACGGCCCCCTCCTCCGCCATCTGCGGGGTCTCGCTGGACGTCGGAGGCAAGAAGGAGTATCTCATCACAGGTGCGGCCTGCGTGGACAGGGCGCGAGGAGGGGGCGGGGCAGAGCCTGGGCGCTGTGCGTGCGTGGTCTCGGGGCTGCCGTGCCTTCTCTTCCTTTAATTTATTTATGTACTTGAGGCCCGAGGCACCATATTCCTGCCAGGGGCTCGGTCTCCCCAGCTGTGGCGGCCGGCCTCGGCCCTCGCAGCCCCGACTTCATCCGGAGGGTCATTTGGCCACCCGGTCTAATTAGCATATTACCCTTGTGTTATTATAGACTGATTTTAGAGAGAGGGGGGGGGGAGAGAGAGAGAGAGAGATGGCTTTGTTGTCCACTTATGTCTGCTTTCATTGGTTGCTTTTCTTATATGTGCCCCGACCTGGAATCGAACCCCAAACCTCGGTGTCTGGGGTGCCTTTTCCCTGGGAGAATTCCTGGTGCATGCTCCCCTCCCGCCCTCCCCCGTGGTATCCCCTCCCATCGCTCATGTCTCCT
>PVJN01056866.1:0-12639 GCA_004026805.1 Lasiurus borealis
TCGGGCACCCGCTCTCCCAGCGCGCGCGTCTCCGTACCTCAGCTTTTTGCAGTTCCTCTGGGTGTCTGTGAACCCCTCTCTTTCCTTCTAGCTGTAGAACTTCCACTCAGCCAGCTTTCCTGTGGTTCTGGATGATGTCTGTTCTGTCTTTTAGTTGTAGTTTTGAAATTGTTGTGCGAGGCAGCAGTGTAGGTGTTTAACTATGCCGCCATCTTGGCTCCTCCTCGAGTTTTCTATTTATACAAACTCTTTCAATGGAAATTATTACTCCTTTGAGACTGCCTTGACTATCATTGAATTTCTATGAGTTTTGAATACCTTGATACTGTTATATCAGCTCTATGAAAATGAATTTGTTTCACCAACTTTCTTCCAAAGACAACAACACATTTAGACTGAATTCTAAATGAAAACAGTATCACACTCACGTTGCAGTTCTTTTAACACTTTTTTCTTGCCTAAACAGTGTCCTTCTGTTAATAAGGCTCTATGATCAGTTATTCCTACTGTTTCAGGCAGATTTCTAAATTTTTCCCTTGAATTTAATTGTGAATTACTAGTTTTGATTAACCTTGTGCAGTGATTCAAGTTCACTCATTGTAACTTCTAAGTGTTTATACAGCCTTTACCCATTTATACCAGCTTTTCCTATTTGATCTGTTTGTATATCATTATAATTTCTACAAGGTTTGAATACTTTTCTTCTGTTATATCAGCTGAAAGAAAATGAATTCATGTTTTACCAACTTTTTTTCCAAAAATGCCAACTCATTTACACTTACATCCACAAGAAAATAATACCCTCCCAGGTCTCTGTTCTTTGAACGCCTTTTCCCAGTGAATACTGTCTTGAGACTAATGCTCTTTGAACATGTATTCTGTACTGTGTAAAACACCTTTCTAAATATTTCCCTAGTCTTTCATAGTGAATTCTCAGTGTTTGATTCACCTTTGTACAGTGATTCAAGCTCATTCATTGTGAATTCAAAGTGTTTATAATGTATGTTCTCATTTTTACTTGCTCTTCCAATGTAAATTATTACCCCTTTAATCTGCTTGCATATCATTATAGTTTTTACATGTTTTGTATACTTTTATATCATCTCTAAGAATAGGAATTCATGTTTCACCAACTTTTTTCCCCTAAAACGCCTACTCATTTTCACTTAAATTTAAAAGAAAATATTTCACACACTTGTCTCTGTTCTTTGAACACTTTTCCAGTGAATACTGTCCTGAGACCAATTCTCTTTGAACATGCATTCCTACTGTTTCGGACACCTTTCTTAATATTTCCTTAGTCTTTCGTTGTGAATTCTGAATGTTTGATTCTTCTTTGTCCATTGATTGAAGCTCATCCATTGAGATTACATAGTGTTTATACATAGTTTTCTATTTACAGGCTCTTTTGATGGAAATTATTACTTTTTTGAGACTGCCTTGACTATCATTGAATTTCTATGAGTTTTGAATACCTTGATACTGTTATATAAGCTCTATGAAAATGAATTTGTTTCACCTTCTTTCAAAAATAACAAGTCATTTATACTGAATTCTAAATGTAAACAGTATCACACTCAGATTGCTGTTCTTTTATCACTTTTTCCCAGTGTCTAAACAGTGTCCTGCTGATAAGGCTCTTGGATCATGTATTTCTACTGTTTCAGGCAGCTTTCTAAATCTTTCCCTTGAATTTAATTGTGAAGTATCAGTTTTGATTAACCTTTGACCAGTGATTCAAGCTCATTCATTGTAGGAATGCATATTCAGTATAGTATTCACTGGGAAAAAGTGTTTAAAGAACAGAGACCTGTGTGAATTTTCTTTCAGATTTAAGTGTAAATGAGTTGTCCTTTTAGAAAGAAAGTTGGTGAAACATGAATTCCTATTCTTAGAGCTGATATAACAGTACAAAAGTATTCAAAATAAGTAGTCAATGGAATGACAGTCAAGGTAGTGTCAAAGAAGTAATAATTTCCATTGGAAAAGCTTGTACCCTATTTCCCTAAAAGTAAGACATCCCCCCAAATAAGACCTACTTTCAGTTTTGCATCTCACTGTAATATAAGGTATTTTTCCGAAAATAAGACCTCCCTGATAATAAGGCTCCCCCTAACATAAGGACTTCCATAATATAAGGCTCCTGAAGCTACCATAAGACAACTGACTCCTGATTTAAAAAGATCTTGCACTGCCTAAACAGCTCCGGCTGTGCTGCGGCCAATCGTTGAGCTGGTTAGTGATGACAATTACTTCAGTACCTTTTACAGGTAATAAATTTCATTTTTTTTTGGTCCAACAATGAATGTGTACCACATTCTTTATGGAAAAATAAGACATCCTCTGAAAATAAGACCTAGCACATCTTTAAAAGCAAAAATTAATATGACATTGTTTTATATTTGGGGAAACAGAATATAAATATAAATACTCCATATAAACTCTTGGAATTCACAATGAATGAGCTTGAATCACTGGAGAAAAGTTTATCACACAATGAGAATTCACAATGAAAAATTAGGGAAATATTTAGAAAGGTATTTTACATAGTAAAGAATATATGTTCAAAGAACATTAGTATCAGGACAGTATTCACTGGGAAAAAGTGTTCAAAGAATAAAAACCTGTTGGTGTACTATTTTCTTGTGGATGTAAGTGTAAATGAGTTAGCAGTTTTGGAAGAAAGTTGGTGAAATATGTATTCATTTTCTTAGAGCTGAGAAATCAGGAGAAAAGTCTTCAAACCTCATAGAAATTATAATGATGTACAAACAGATCAAAGGGGTAATGATATACATTGGAAGAGCTGCTACAAATGGGTAAATGCTGTATAAATACATGGAAATCACAATGAACACTTTTTCCCAGTGAATAAACATTTTCCTTGTAATAATTAGGCTCTTTGAACATGTATTCATACTGTTTTAGACACCTTTATAAATATTTCTCTTGTTTTTCATTGTGAATTACCAGTTTTGATTCACTTTTGTCCAGTGTTTCAAGCACATTAATTGTGATTTCCAAGTGTTTATACAGCATTTTCCCATTTATACCAACTCTTTCAATATAAACTATTACCGCTTTGATCTGCTTGTATATCATAATTTCTACGAGGTGTGAATACTTTCTCCTGTTATATCAGCTCTAAGAAAATTAACTTCTGTTTCACAAACTTTCTTCTTAAAAAGCCAACTCATTTAGATTGAATTCTAAAGCAAACAGCATTGCTCCCTGGATACTTTTTCTCAGTGATTAAACAGTGTTCTTCTGATAATAAGGCTCTTTGTAGATGTATTCTTACTGTTTCAGGCATCTTTCTAAACATTTCCCTAGTCTTTCATTGCTAATTTTCAGTTTTAATTCACCTTTGTCCAGTGATTGAAACTCATTCTTTGTGAATTCCTAGTGTTTATAATGTTTTTTTATTTATACAAGCTCTTCCAATAGAAATTATTATTCCATTGACTCTACCTTGACTATCATTCTGATGACTATGTGTTTTGAATACTATTATACTGTTATGTCAGCTCTAAGAAAATTAATTCATGTTTCCCTAACTTTCTTCCTAAAACACCAAATCATTTACACTTACATCTAAAAGAAAATAGTATACACAGAAGTCTGTTCTTTGAACAGTTTTTCCTAGTGACAAAACAGAATCCTTCTTTTACTAAGGGTCTATGAACATTTATTCCCACTGTTTCAGACACCATTCTAAATATTACCCTAGTCTTTCATTGTGAATTCTCAGTGTTTGATTCCCTTTTGCCAGTAATTCAAGCTCATTCATTGTGTATTACTAGTATTTACACAGCATTTTTCCATATATACCAACTGTATAAATGTCAACTATTTCTATGTTAGACTATCCTACTTTTCACAGGTCTGAGGATACAAATTCTTGGTATTTCATCACTGCACTACCAGGTATTAAAGTTCTACAAATGAATTCCAAGTGTTTCTGCCACATTCCTAGACATTTCCCTGGTATGTTATTTTCAGGTGTGAACGTTTTCACATTTTATACGTGTATGTGAACCCTATGAAAATGAAAGTTTAAGTATTTATCCAACCTTCTTTCAAATAATCCAACATATTCAGACAGTATTATATATCGACTAAGTACCCAAATGACTTCTCAGCTCTGTGAACAAGATCCCAGTGATGAAATAGCGTCCTTGATATATTAAGACTCTAAGAACATTTATTCTCTACTTTGTAAAATAATTTCTAAACATTTCCCTATTGATTGTGAATGCTCAAGTTTTGATGAAATTTTTTCTAGTCATTCAAGCTCATTCATCGTGAATTCCAAGTGTTAATATGGAGTTTTTCTGTTTATAAAAGCTTTCAATGAAAATTATTACTCCTTTGACTCTACCTTGACTATCATTCTGTTGACTATGTGTTTTGAATACTTTTATACTATTAAAGCACCTCTGAGAAAATGAATTCTTGTTTCACCAACTTTCTTCCAAAAACGCCATCTCATTTATCCTTAAAGCAAAAAAACAAAAAAACTTTACACACACAGGTCTCTGTTCTTTGAACACTTTTTTTTCTAATGAATACTGTCCTGATCCTAATGCTCTTTGAACATATTTGCCATAATGTGTAAAACACCTTTTTAAATATTTTCTAGTCTTTCATTGTGAATTATCAATTTTGATTCACCTTTATCCAGTGATTCAAGCTCTTTCACTGTGACTTCTAAGTGTTTATACAGAATTTTCCCATTTATACCAGCTCTTTCAAAGTAAATTATTCCCCTTTTGATCTGCTTGTATATCATTATAATTTCAACGAGGTTTAAATACTTCTCTTCCTATTATATCAGTTCTAAGAAAATAAATTCGTTTCACGAATTTTCTTACTAAAATGCCAAATCATTTAGATTGAATTCTAAAGAGAACAGCATCTCCTTTAACACTTTTTCACAGTGACTAAATATCATCCTTCTGAAAATGAGGTTCTTTGATCATGTACTCTTACTGTTTCATGCACCTTTATAAATACTTCCCTTGAATTTCTTTGTGAATTATCAGTTTTGCTTATCTTTTCTCGAGTGATTCAAGCTCATTCTTTGTGAATTCCAAGAATTTATATGGTGTTTTTTTTAAATTTATACAAGCTCTTCCAATGGAAATTATTATTCCTTTGACACTACTTTGACTGTCATTCTGATGACCATGTGATTTGAATACTTTTTTTCCTGTTATATCAGCTTAAGAAAAAGAATTCATGTTTCATCAACTTTCATAAAAAATGCCAAATCATTTACACTTAAAACTAAAAGAAAATATTACATACACAGGTCTCTGTTCCTTGAACACTTCCCCCCCCCCCATGAATACTGTCCTGATACTAATTCTCTTTGAATATATATTCCATACTGTGTAAAACACCTTTCCAAACATTTCCTTAGTCTTCATAGTGAATTCTCAGTGTTTGATTCTCCTATATCCATTGAGACAAGCTCATTCGTTGTGATTAGCAAGTGTTTATATATACTCAATTCTAAAGAAAACAGTAATGCACTATTCTTCTTGAACTCTTTTTCCCAGTCATAAAACAGTGTCCTTGAGATATTTAGGTTCTAATAACATGTATTCCTTACTGTGTAAAATACCTTTTTAATATTTCCCTATTGTCTCATATTGTTTTATTGAATATGGAACAATAGGGAAATATTGTTTCACATTCAGTAAAACAATAAAATATTAAATTACTTTTCTTAGTACTGACATAACTGTATAAAAGTAATCAAAACACATACAATTTAAAAATATCTCAGTGTTGAACTTTTGTACCCTGATTCAAGTGTTTATATGGAGTTTTCCTATAAATACAAGCTCTTCCAATGGAAATTATTATGCCCTCTGACACTACCTTGTCTATTATTCTGATGACTACATGTTTTGATTTTTTATATTGTTATATTAGCTCTAAGAAAATGAGTTCATGCTTCACCAACCTTCTTCCTAAAACACCAACTCATTTACACTTGACAAAAGTGAATAAAATAATGAGAATTCACAAGAAAATACTAGGGAAATATTTTAAAAGATGCCTGAAACACTATGTATATATGGTCAAAAAGCCTTAGATTCAGAAGGACAAAGTTTAGTCATTGGAAAAAAAGTGTTCAAAGAGCTGAGACTTTAGTGTGAAACTTTTTTTTTTTTTAAATATACTCTAAATGAGTTGGCTTTTTAGGAAGAAAGTTAGTGAAACATGAATTTATTTTCTTATTGCTGACATAACTGTATAAAAGTACTCACAATTTTAGAAATCACTATATAGAAGCCAGTAATGAAAGGAGTAATAATTTACAAGGAAAAAACTGGTATAAAAAAATGAGAAAACCCTGCATAAACATGGAATTCCCAATGACCTACTAGAGAAATATTTATAAAGGTTCCTGAAACTGTAGGAATACATAGTCAAAGAGCCTTAAGATGAGAAGGACAGTGTTTAGTCAATGGGAAAAAATGTTCAAAGCAGAGAGATCTGCTTGCGGTATTATTCAGTCTAAAAGAGTTGGTGTTGTAAAAAAAGTTGGAGAAATATGAATTCATTTTCTCAGAGCTGACATAACTGTATAAAAGTATTCAAAACAAGTAGAAATCAAAACAATATACAAGGAAGAGAACATGGCAGGGAGAATTCAAGATGGTAGCATAAGTAAACACTTACACTGCTGCCTTGCACAGCACTTTCAAAACTACAACTAAAAAACAGAATGTGCATCATCCAGAACCACAGGAAAGCTGGCTGAGTGGAAATTCTACAACTCAAGGGAAAGAGAAGGGCTCACAGAGACCCTGAGGAGCTGCAAAAAACTGAGGTACAGAGACACGCGCATGGAGAGAGCGGGTGCCAGAGTACCTGGCTGGTTTTCTCTGGCAGGAGGGAAATGGAGACTCTCAAGGGCATTGAACCCCTTATCCTACAACACTAAACCCCAGATCCAGCTGAAACTCATAGGGGGGAGTTTGGACTGTGAGAAGGGAGAGGTGCACAGAAATTTAGGGGAGTCGCAAAAGACCAGAGGTCTGGTGGCGCACATGGCACTGGGAGCAGAGGACAGACTGCTGATTGTGTCACTGGCTTTTGCGAGTGGGCAGGAGACAGATCCTCCCAACTGTGCCACTTCTGACTTCACTGAGCCCCATTTTCGGGTGAAACCCTGGGGACCTAGACTTTGTGGTCCTGGAACGCAGGAGAGCCTGAGGGGCAGCGGTCTAGAGGCACTGTGTGCATGCGCAAGGACCGTTCCAGCGATTACCCAGCCATGTGAGACTCAGGGGCTGTGGGGGCGGGGCCGACTGGAAAGCAAGGCAGTCCGTTAAGCCCTGAGACTCCACCCATCCCAAGCTCAACAGAGAGGCTTCTGCGGTTTTGCAAGTCTGGTATCATAAGGCTGAATCCAACACAGAAGTTCTCCCAGCATAGTGAAAATGCCGAGACAAGGGAAGGGATCACAAACAAAAGAAATGGAGGAAAACAAACAACTGGATATAGAGTTCCAAACCACGCTTATACGATTTTTCAAGAATATCCTAGAAAAATTGGATAAAGTTAGTGAGACCCAAGAGGAGATGAAAAAGGACCAGCTAGAGATGCAAAAGATACAACTAAAGATGGAAAAGGACCAACTAGAAATTAAACATACACTGACTGAAATAAAAAATATTATACAGAGTCCTAACAGCAGACTAGAGAAAGGCAAGAAGTCAACAATTTGAAATATAAAGAATCAGAAAACACTCAACTGGAAAAGCAAGAAGAGAAAAGAACCCAAAAATGTGAAGATAATGTAAGGAGCCTCTGGGACAGCTTCAAGCGTATCAACATCAGAATTGTAGGGGTGCCAGAAGAAGAGAGCAATATACTGAAAACCTATTTAAAGAAATAATGACTGAAAACTTCCCTCTTCTGGTAAAAGAAATAGACTTACAAATCCAAGAAGCACACAGAACCCCATATAAAAGGAATCCAAAGAGGACCACACCAAGACACATCATAATTAAAATACCAAGAGCAAAAGACAAAGAGAGAATATTAAAAGCAGCAAGAGAAAAACAGTTCATTACTTACAAGGGAGCACCCATAGGATTGTCAGCTGATTTCTCAACAGAAACTATGCAGGCCAGATGGGAGTGGCAAGAAATATTCAACGTGATGAATAGCAAGAACCTACAACCAAGAATACTCTATCCAGCAAAGCTATCATGCAGAATTGAAGGGAAGATAAAGAGTTTCAAAGATAAGGAAAAGCTAAAGGAGTTCATCAACACCAAACCAGTATTATAGGGAATGCTGAAAGGTACTCTTTAAGAAGAGGAAAAAGAGGAAGAAGAAAAAGGTAAAAGATAAAAATTATGAACAACAAATACATATCTATTAACAAGTGAATCTAAAAATTAAGTGAATTATAAATTTGAAGAACAGAATAAACTGGTGAATATAATAGAATCAGGAACACAAAAAGGGAGTGGACTGATAATTCTCAGGGGAAAGAGGTGAGGAGGGTGCAGGGAGAGATTGGACAAAAATCATACACCTATGGATGAGATCAATGGGAGGGAGGTAAGGGCAGAGGGAAGAGTGGGATTTGGGTGAAGGGGAACAAAGAGAAACAAACATAATAATATGAATAATAAAGGTTTAATTTAAAAAAATATACAAGCTAGAAATGAATAGAGTAATAATTTACATTGAAAGGGGTGGTATAAATGAGAAAATGCAGTGTAAACACTAGGAATTCCCAATGAATGAGCTTGACTCTATGGACAAAAGTGAATAAAATACTGAGACTTCACAAGGAAAATTAGAAATGTCTAGGAAGGTGACAGAACGAGTAGGAAAACATGTTTAAAGAACCTTAGCATTAGAAAAATTGTTTAGTAATTGGAAAATAGTGTGAAAAGTGCAGAGACCTTAGTGACAAACTTTTCTCTTGAAATTTAGTCTAGATGAGTTGTTGTTTTAGCCACAAAGTTGGTGAAACATGAATTCATTTTGTTAGTTCTGACATAACTGTATAAAAGTATTCATAACTCGTTGAGAACACTATATATGTTTCAGTGAGGACAGGAGAAATAATTGACATTGAGAGAGCTGGTATAAATGGGAAAGAGCAGGGTAAACAAATGGAATTAACAATGAACGACTTTGCCTCAGTGGACAAAAGTGAATCAAACACAGATTTCACAATGATGTACTTGAAAAATATTTAGAAAAGTGCCTTAATTGGACATATACATTGTTAAAGAGTTTGAGGATCAAAAGGACAATGTTTAGTCACTCAGAAAAAGTATTCAAAGAACAGAGACTTGAGTGCATTACTGTTTACTTTTGAAATACAGTCTGAATGAGTTGGCATTATAGGAAGATGGTGAAACAATTTAACTTTCTTAGAGGTGTTATAACAGTATAAAAATATTCAAAACTCATAGATATTATAATGATATACAAGTTAGTGATTAAAGAAGTATTAATTTACATCTAAAGAGGGGGTATAAATGCAAAAGTACTGTATAATACTTGATATTCACAATGAATGAGCTTCATTCATTGGAAAATACATGTATCAAGCTCTTAGAATTCAAAATGTAAAACTAGGGAAACACTTAGAAAGGTGCCTGAAACTGTAGTAGTACATGTTCAGAGAGCTTTAGGATCAGATGGACAATAGATAGTCATCTACAAAAAGTGTTCAAAGAGCAGAGACTTGAGTGCTATACTGTATTATTTTGAAATACAGTGAAAGTGAGTTGGTCTTTTAAGAAAAACCTTGTTGAAACATGAATTCACTTTGTTAGTTCTGTCATAGCTGTATAAAAGTATTCACAACTCATTGAAAACACTATATACTAGCCGGTGATGAAAGGTGAAGTAATGAACATTAAAAGAGCTGGTATAAATGGGAAAACACTGCATAAAGTCTAGGAATTCACAATGAAACATTAGGGAAATAATTATAAGGGTGCCTGAAAGAGAAGGTATACATGGTCAAGTATCCATAGGATCAGAAGGACAAGGTTGAATTACTGGGAAAAAGTGTTCAAAAGCAGAAACCTGAGTGTGATACTGTTTTCTTTTATAGTTCAGTCTAAATGAGGTTGCGTTTTAGGAAGAAATTTGGAAAAATATGAATTTATTTTTTTAACTGACATAAGTCAAAGAAAGTATTCAAAATTCATAGAAATCACTATATACAAGCCAGTGAGGAAAGGAGATATAATTTACATGGAAACAGGTGTTATAAATGGGAAAGTGCTGTATAATATTTGATATTTACATTGACAGAGCTTGATTGACTGGAAAATAGGCAAATTAAACTCTTAGAACTCACAATGTAACACTAGGGAAATACTTATAAAGGTGCCTAAAATGGTAGTAATACATTTCAAAATGCCTTAGGATCGGAAGGACAATGTTTAGTTCACTAGAAAAAAATGTTTAAAGAGCAAATACTTGCGTGCAATACTGTTTTCTCTTGATCTACAGTCTGAATAAGTGGCCATTGTAGAAAGAAAGTTGGCGAAAAAATTCCTTGACCTACAGCTGATATAACAGAATAAAAGTATCAAAAACTCATAGGTATCATAGGGATTAATGGAGTATTGATTTACATTGCAAGAGGAGGTAAAAATGCAAAAGTGTTGTATAATATTTGATATTCACAATGAATGAGCTTGATTTACTGCAAAATAAGTGAATCAAATTCTTACAATTCACAATGTAACACAAGGAAAATTGATAAAAAGTTGTCTAAAACTGTACTAATACTTGTTCAAAGTGCATGAGGATCAGATGGACAATGGGTAGTCACCTTCAAAAAGTGTTCAAAGAGCAGAGACTTGAGTGCAGTACTGTTTTCTCTTGAAATACATTGTAAATGAGTTGGCGTTTTAGGAAGAACTTTGCAGAAACAGGAATTCATTTTGGTAGTTTTCTCATAACTGTATAAAAATATTCAAAACTGCTTGAAAGCAGTTAATACCAGCCAATGATGAAAGGAGAAAGAGCAGATATAACAGTATAATAGTATCCAAAACTCATAGATATCATAGTGATATAAAAGTTAGGGATTAATGGAGTGTTAATTTACATCAAAAGAGGAGGTATAAATGAAAAAGTGCTGTATAATATTTGATATTCACAATGAATGAGCTTGACTCACTGGAAAATATGTGTATCAAACTTAGAATTTACAATGTAATTCTAGAGAAATAGAAAAGTGAAGCAAACTGCAGTTATATATGTTCAAAGTGCCTTAGGATAAGAAGGACAATGTTTAGTTACTAGAAAAAAGCATTCAAAGAAGAGAGATTTGAGTACAATACTATTTTCTTTTGATATACGGAGTAAATGAGTTAAACATTGCTGAAACATGAATTAATTTTCTTAGTTCGGACATAACTGTATAAAAGTATTGCCAACTCGATGAAAGCACTATATACTAGCCAGTGAGAAAAGTAGTAAATAACATTGAAAGCTGGTATAAGTGGGTAAATGCAGTATAAACAATAAGAATTCCTATGAATGAGTTGACTCTGGACAAATTTGAATCAAATACTGAGAATTCACAAAGAAACACTAGGGAATTGTTTATGAAGGTGATTAAAACTGTATGAATACATGTTGAAAGAACATTAGCATCAGAAATACAATGCTTGTCATTGAAAAAAATTCTAAAGTGCAGAGAATTTAGTAAATCCGGTGGTTTCTTTTTTAAATAAATGGTAAATGAGTTTACCTAGTAAGAAGAATTTTGAGGAAACGTGAATTTATTTCTTTGTACTGACACAAGTGTATGAAAGTATTCACAATTCGTAGAAAACACTCTATAGAAGCCAGTGAGAAAAGGAGATATCATTTACATTGAAACAGGTGTTATAAATGGGAAAGTGCAGTATAATCTATGATATTCAAAACGAATGATCTTGATTAACTGGAAAATATGTGAATCATACTCGAAGAATTCACAATGTAACACTAGGGAAATAGTAAGAAAGGTGCCTAATACTGTAGTAATACATGTTCAAAGTGCCTTAGGATCAGAAGAACAATGCTTAGTCACAAGAAAAAAGCTCTAAAAAGCGGAAACTTGAATGCAATACTGTTTTCTTATGATATTCAGATTAAGTGAGTTAAACCTGGGTAAACAAGAATTCATTTTCTTCTTTTTAACATAAATGTATAAAAGTATTCCGAATACCTTGAGAGCACTGTGCACTGGCGAGTGAGAAATGGAGAATTAACTTGGAAAGGGCAGGGGTACATGGGTAAAGGCAGAAGAAATGCTAGCAATTCCCAAAGAATGGGTTGACTCTGGACAAATTGGAATCAAATACTGAGAGTTCAGGAGGAAACACGAGGGAAATGTTGATAAAGATGATTGAAACAGTAGGAATACATTTAGAAAGAATATTAGCATCACAAGGACAATGTTTAGTGATTGGAAAGAAGTGTGCAAACTGCAGAACCTTTACTCTGTAAGTAGAGTCTAAAGGAGTTGGCGTTTCAGGAAGCAAGTTGCTGAAACGTGAATTCATATTGTCAGTTCAGCCCAAACGGTGTTAAGGAACTTACAACTCATTGAAAGCTCTGTATATTAGCAAATGAGGA
>PVJN01056867.1:0-12637 GCA_004026805.1 Lasiurus borealis
CACCTCTGGACACCGTCACCTGGGTGCCCTATTGCATTTGTGAGAACAGAAGCTGAGCATGGGAGTATAAAGTGCAAGAGCTTTAACCTGGGCCAGAGGGTCCCACTCCAGCAGCCGGTCTGGGTCCCTCAGGCTGTGTTCAACAGTGACACCATGTGGCCACCGCTGGCGCAACAGCTCTAAGGGAGAGGGTGGGGGGGGGGGGTCAGGCATGTTAATTAAGTGTGTATTCCTTCTCCACCTGCCTGCGCGGATGTCAGCTGACCTCTGCCTTGCACTGAGAACATTCCCAAAGCTCTTGGACCACAGTGGAGGTCTTCAAGAGGTGATACCAGATTTGGGATTAAAAAAAAGGACAAGTTGAACTTGATTACTTTTTATAAAATGTGGTCACAGTTGACCTCCAAACTGGGGAAAGCTGTTATATTTCATAGTTCCAAAAATGGCTTTTTGGGAAGCACAGCCCTAGGCTCGTCCTATCTGTCGGTGAGAAAGGGCTATGTGATTGGAACACATTTGAGTCCCTACAGAAATTCCAGGGGTGCACGGGGAGGCGGGTCTGCCCATTGCGGACTCTGTCCACTTCCTCTTGTTCTTTCATGTGCGTGAGCTCCGCCGAGGGTCTTTCCTTGGCTGACCCTGTCAGTGTGCTCACATGGTTCTGTTTTCCTGACAACAGCTGGTTGCCAAGGAAACGCATCGGAGCCCAAAGTCAGAGGCTGTCTTCCCTGCAGGGAAATTCAGCCTTTTCTCATCTCTCCATCCACAGCCACTTCTTGACTTGACCTCAGAAAACTCTGCCAAACCCGAAAGCCGGGAGCTCCCCTCCCCCGCTGGGACCTTTCCTTGGAGGCTGAGCGCAGCTCGAAGCAGGAAGCAAGGCCGGGCTGAGCGAGCAGGACCATAGAGCCAGAGTGGCCTCTAGACCCCACATCACCCCAACTCGTTATTTTTTCAATGTAAACTTTTTATCTGAGTGTAACCTATACAGAGTGCACAGTCCTAACCAGACTGCTCCATGAGTGTCACAAACTGATCACCCGGTAACTGGCACCCAGAGACAAGGAGCAAACACCATCAGCCCACCAGAAGCACCCTTTGCATCTCCCGGGGTCTCTTCCCCTTCCCCCACCCACACCCCACCCTCCTCCCCAGGAGGGAACCACTCTTCTGACTTCTCCCTGCAGATATTTCTTCATTTGTTCTTGAACTTGATGTAAATGGAATCATATGGTACGCACACTTAGGAGTCTGGACTATGCTTTTAACACCGAGCTGGTGAAAGCTACCCTTGCCATACATAACCTGTGGCAGCAGCTTGCTCATGCTCACCACTGTGCCACAGCCCGCTGTGTAAATGCCCTACGGCTTACTTCTCCCAGCGCTACGATGGGCACTGAGGCGGCTCCCAGAGATTGTCTAAATTGAGCAATGCTGCTAGGAGCATTCCTGTCTGTGTCTTCGGATGAATGTAAGTTTACATTTCCGTTGAGTTGAGATGCTGAGTCATAGAGAAGGATCTAGTAGCCACTGCTAAGAGTTTTCCAAAATGCTTATCCCAAATTTCACAAACTGTTCTCTCGTCAGCACTTGGCATTGTCTCTTTTTCTTTTTAGCCACTTTCCCATCCCTTTCATTTACTGAGGCCAAAGAGACTGGCCTTTCCTCGGACCCCCAAAGCAGAGGCCCTGGCAGGAACCTGGAGCCAGCACTGCAGTCATGTCATCGTTCCTATCGTGCACGGGGCGCCTATCCAGTCCTCACGTTGGGAGAGTCTTGTCCAATGAAGCCATTCTTATAAACCAGAGATGGCGGGCACGCCCCTGAGAAACAGCAGCGGGTTATTAGCCAGTCAGGTGAGGCAATGGGAGTCAGACAGTTCTTTCCCGCTCTCTTTCAGGCTTCTCTCTCTTTGGACCCAACAGGTGTACAAATGCTTAACTTTTCGAAATGTACTAATCTGAAAATGGCATTTTTCCAGAATTAGATAGCTAAAGAAGTCTTTCCAAAGGTGCATGATTTTCAGGTCTTTTGACTGACATTTAATGCACTCTTCCGTGTATATGCATGTCTTCACACACACGTGTATGTGCGCATGCATATGCATACACACATGTGTGTTTTCCTTGCCTACTTTCATTCCTGGTCCTATATATCAAGTCAAACACTTGCAATCAAGAATCATCTGCCTGAAGAGGTTTGAGGGGCTCAGGAATTAGTTCCTTTATTGATCCACTCATTCCTTGACCCAAGATTTATTTATTTAGCTCAGTATGCCTGGCCCAGAGGACGTGATGATGAGCCTTTGACCCAGCCGGTCCCTGCCCTTGCAGAACAAAGCCTCGCAGGAGGAGGCAGACAGGTGACATGGCAAAGTCGGTGGGTGTGAAAAGTGCTATGATGGGGAGATGCAGGGCACTAAGGGCGTGCAAAGGAGTGGTCCGATTAAGTTTCAGGAAGACAGAAGCTTCGTGGAGGGAGATGTCACCTACAGGATGAGAAGGGTGAGCCAGGAAAGTCAGGAAGTATGTTTCAAACAGAGGGCATAGCCCCTGTCAAGAGAGAGTGTGCATCAGGGACCCCAAAAGGCAAAGAGGCTAAAGCTCCGGGGGTGGTGTTTTATTATGCTGCACTGTGCGTCTCTAAGAGCAGCTCCCAAGCTCTTGGACCAAGCAATAGAGTTGTCAAAGGGCAAAAGTATGAAATGCCTCCATCTGCTGTCTCGTTTGGTCTTCAAACCCTCTGATCCGGGCGCCGGCAGCATTGGCGCCCCTGGGAGCTGGTGAGAAATGCAGTCTCCGTGCCTGGCCCAGACCCACTCGATCAGAATCTGCATTTTATCAAAACCCTAGGTGACTCCCGTGTGCGTGAGAGTTCAGAAGCACTGCTGCCCTGCGAGTCCGCAAAACATGTCTTCTTGCATCCGTTTCAAAGAAACAGAGGCCCAGCAAGAAGAGGTATTGGTGTGAATAAGTAATTAGTGATTCCAAATCTCGTTGCTCCCTCGCTAGTCCAAGTCACAGGTCTTATGGATGAGAACACGGAGGCCCAGAGAGGGAATGTGCCTTGCCCGAGGTCACACAGCAAGCCTAGCACATGCATCCCTTCAATGGGCTTTTCCCTAACCCCAAAATGCCAGGAGCTATGGTTCCCGGTGCGGTCGGTGGGCCAGTGACATCAGCATCACCTTAGACGCTTGTAAAAATGCATATTTTGAGGCCCCTCCTCAGACCTGCTGCATTCGAACCCCTGAGGTTGTGATACCGTAGTCTGCATTTTTAGCAAGCCCTGCAGATGCTTCTTAGGCTCAGTTGGAGAATTGCTGAAGGAATCCCCTGAAGGAATACCATGCAATTCTCTAATTTACTCACTAGAGGGAGCCAGCGCCCCAGGGACACAGCCTGCTGGCCTTCCTCACTGTGGTTTCCCAGTGGTTTTCACCTGTTGGCTCAGTCCCACTGCTGTTCAGGGGGAGATCCTCAGATCACACCAGCCTGTGGTGCTCAGGAAGGGAGCCCCTTCATTAACAGGGGAGGCAGGAAACCCGGGTTAGATACCACCACCTCAACTCTTGCCATCCATGACCGTAGTAGGTTCACCGTGAGGTCTCAGCAGAGCCCTTCACTTCCCCGAGCTTCGTTTCTCTCAGCTGCAAAGCAGGGCTGTTGTACCCAATGGCTGTTGAGTCCCCAGTCGCAGCCTTGGTGTTTTACCAGACCTCTGTGAATGTCTGTGAGTCGCTGGGAAACGGAAGGCAATGTTGAGAAGATGGGTGTTCTTTTTGGGAGGTTCTGCCATGAACCCATATGTTTTACAGTGTAACCAAGTATTAATACTCTCTAGGCATGTGAGGACTGGAGCTGTGTCAGTTTTCTCGGGCCCGTGAGGAGAGATACCCACAGAAGACATGCTGAGCATGGCAGTGCTGAGTCTGATGGAACCTGGCTCCCTCACAATGTCATTGATCACTAAATTATCCCAGTGCTCCTCCACTTTGGGACATCTTGTGAGATAAGCTAATAAATGCCCTGGTAGCTTACTCCAACTGGGGTTGGGGCTTCCATTTGCCTGCAGCTGAAGGTGTTCCATCTGTCTTGCCATCTTAGCTTCTTGGGAGAAGATTCCTTACTCTACACAGGCTGTGGTTTGCTTGGAGACGCTCCCCTTTGGGGAATTACACCCTCCCTCCCTTCAAGCATGAGGTTCCCCATGGAGTCACCGTAATTCCTACATGGATGGCTGCACTCCCAAGACCAAGGGTGATGGAGGTGATGGATAACCTACCTCACAAAGTATTTCCTTTATCACATGCGTTCTATCAGATAGCACTGCCCTAGAGCTTTTTTGACATACATTTTTGAATAAGATTACTAATCAATGGTAGTGCTTTACACTCAAATACATCCCTGTATTTCCCTGCAAGAATCCTGTCCAATTTGGATCAATATATTATGATTCTCATTTTTAACCAGGAAACAGGCTCAGAGCACCTTGCCCACAGATGCAGAGCCAGAAATAGCAAGGCAAGAAGTAGATTGTCATAGTAACAGTCTCCTCATCCCATCAATGAGGCTTATTTTGAAGGAAACGCTCCTTCGAAGGAAGGCTCGGAGTTTTGCAGCTGCTGCCTTTCCTGTGGGCAAAGTAGAAAGAGAATTAGAACCTAGAGAACAACTATGCTTGTTTCTTAAAAAAAAAAAAAAAAAAAAACCAACAACAACAACAAAAACACTCAGTTTTCCCATGGCTCTGGAGCTATTTCTGACGATGCCAAGACCAAGCCCCCCTCAAAAGAACAATTATCTTATTGCAAAACCATAATCAGGTTTCCCCTGAAGTAACGGTTTTGCTCCTCTGAGCAGAACTGAAGGGCAATCACAAATATGGTCAGAGGCCCTGCATTGCTGCCCAAGGACCTGTCATCAGAGGGTGGGGATTATAATCCAAAAGCTCACTTCATAGATCCTCAGAAACGGACTACTTTTCTACTGCATCAACTCTGCCCCTCGGTCCCTGTCAACTCTTCATTTAAGACTGTACACAGATGACTTGGAAAGAGAGCAAGACACAAGGACCAAGTCTCTGTCTAGATGCTGCTGCTGCTGATGGTGGTGGTCATGGTGGTGGTGACGATAGCGATGGTGAGGATGGTAATGGTTAGGTTAATTACACAAATACCTTACTGGTATTTTCCAGGTACCAGCCCCTGGGCCACGTACCTCAGCTGCCTCCCTCACTTTTCTCACTCCCCCTGAGGCCTTTCTCTCCAGGTTCTGAGGAGCATGAATTCCTGACTGGTGGTTGCCTCCACGAGTGGGGACTCCCAGCATTCCCGATGGGTTTCCACATGAAGAAAACATGGTTTCCATCTTAGCCTTGCTGCTTCCTGGGCATGTGAACCTGGAGAGTGACTTCCTGTGTCAGCCTCTTCATCCGTAGAAGAGAGGGCAGCACAGTCCCTACCTCAGAGGATTTGCGAAACAATCACACGAGAATCTGGACACAAACTGCTGAGGCAGATGCAGCGAGCAGGTGCCCTCGAGATTCCTTTCCCTGTGCCCGCTGCGCCGGGAACCCTGGGCAGCCATACTCATCCCTGGGACTGTGAAGACACCTGAGGCAGAAACGTGCAAATCTCTCTTCAGCAATACAGGCATCTTCCTTGGAGAAATCGCAGGTTCTGTGACAGACCACAGCCGTAAAGTGAATACCGCAATAAAGTGAATACTGCAACAAAGTGAGCTGGGGCCTTTTTGCTTCAGCTTGTAAACCAGGCAATATCCATGGAGAGTGATACCGTGGAGTGACTAAAACCAGGTGCAGTAAAATGGGGTATGACGATAGTTACCAGACTTGGCCAACACAACAATTACCTGTGCAGCTTGTAAAGCTTTGGACGCCTGGCCCGGCCCCAGGAGAGTTGAATCGGGGACTCTCGGGTTTACACAGCTCCCAGGCGGTCCCATGTGCCACCCGTGTCCCAGACGGCGCTGCCACTAAAAATGCCACGGGAGCCTCTGGCATTCACAAGTTTTTATTATCACATGAACAGAAGTAAAAAGAGACAAGAGAAATGATTTTCATGCCACATTTCATTTAGGACAGATAGCCAAGAATCCTGGCCCGAGATGTTCTCATTCACACATGTAATCCAATACTGAGAAATTATTAATGAGATCTCTTACATCTGTGTTCTGTGCCAGGTCTTTGAAATCTGCTGAGCGTTTCACACGTCGGGTACAGCTTTGTGTGAACTCACCCATTGCAAGTGACCAGTGGCTGCCACTGGCACACTCACCTGGCAAGACAGGCAATCCCCACTCCGCAGGTTAAGAAACTGAGACTCCGAGAGAGAAAGGAACTAGCCCAGGCCCCACAGCTGTTCAGTGGCAAAGGCGCAAGGAACCAGGTGTCTGGCTCCCCTTCCTCCCACCCCAGCTCCAGGTGGTTCCTGGCTGTCTGGAGACTGCCCCCCAAAGGTGGAGGGGGCAGCAGAGAGCATCCCAGAGGCTGAATGACCCCTCGTCTGGGGCTCCAGGGTCCCCACCCCTCGTGAGGCTGAGTCTGTTCTTGGGGGTGATTTCTCTGTCATCCATCCTCCCCTCTCCAGCCACACTCCCAGGGCAGCAACTGAGATCTGGGCCTCTTGGCTCAAAATGTGTGGCTCACCGAGCACGGTGCTCAGGGCACAGTGGGGGGCCTGGTGGCACCACAGAAACTAGGAGTGTCCCCTGGGGCCTCTGGAGACAGCCAGTTGGTAGGACAGGAATTCTTGGGGGTCCCAGGATAGTTGCCTCTGGGCAGTGGACACTCTGTTCCCAGGGCTTGGACATCCGCTCCTGGTGGCTTTCCTCGACACAAGCCTTTTCAGGTCCTTGGGGACATTCAGGGGCCCACCCAGACACCCCCTTGACTTTCCCGCCATCCGAGGCATGGCTCCTGTGTTAGTCAGTGTCTGTCTCAGCTGGATGGAGCTGAGGGCAGGTAGGCCCCGAATCTATTCATCTCCTCCTGACCCCCACCGCTGCACCTCAGAGGGGCCGACACACAGTGCCTCCGCAGACACCCCAAATTCAAGGAACCTGGAAAGGTTAGTGCAGTTTCCGAAGACTCCACACTTTGAACAGGGACTAACTGGGGCCTGGAAGGATCCAGTTCTGTAGGCACATGGGAGAGGACGCCACAGTCATTTCCGGCGTCAGGTTAACAGGGCTTGTTTCCGCTTGCTCAGTAGAAGCTGCATAATGTGCCACTTACCTCAGCTTAGCGCAACCCCCTGAGGGTGTCTTTGTTGGAGGTGACAGAGCCTCACAGGACCAAAAGACCCACTGGCTATGCTTTGGGGCAGTTAGAAAACTCTGGGTACCAAGAAATGTCAATAATTTCAGAACAAAGCTCAAGAATATTTACCAACTAGCCCCCAAAATATCTAGCATCCAACCAAAAAATTAGTGAACTTGAAGACACAGCAAGAAACAAAATGACCCACAAGAGAATAAAGATTGAAAAGTAATGAGCAGAGCATCTGTGAGCTGTGGGACAAGCAGCCTAATAAACGTCTGTGTGTGTGTGTATGTGTATGTGTATATGTATATGTGTATATGTGTATATGTATATATGTATATACACATATATACATATATACATATATACATATATACATAAAACAGGGGGAGGGAGGAGAAACAGGAAAAAATACTTAGAGAAATAACAGCTAGATTTAAAACTCAAAACTCAATAAGAAAATAAACAGCCCTATTTCTTTAAATGAGCCAAAGACCTTAACAAACACGTCACCAAAGAAAATATTCAGGTGGTGGTTAAGCATGTAAAACGATGCTCAACATCGTATACCTTTAGGGAACACCAATTAAAACCACGACCAGACACCTCTGCACACCATTAGAATGGTCAAGTCTAGAACACTGCTAACACCCAGTGCTGGCAAGGGGTGGAGCACAGGAACTCCTTTCATCACTGGGGAGAATGCAAGATGCTGCATTTTGCCACTTTAAAGACAGCATGGCGCTTTCTCACAAAAGTAAACGTGAATTCAATAATCTCGCTTCTTGGTATTTATCCAAAGGAGTTGAAAACTTATGTCCACACAAAAGCCTGCACACCGATGTTTATAGCAGTTTTGTTCATAATCGTTAAAACTTGGAAGCAACCAAGCTGTCCTTCAGTGGGCGTGTGCATAAATAAGCATTGGCACATTCAGAGCATGGGATACTGCTCAGTGATAAAAAGAAAGGAGCTACAAAGCCATGAAAAGCATAGTGGAAACTTAAATGTGTGCGACAAAGGGAAAGAAGGCAATCTGAAAAGACTATACACTCTATATCAGTGCTTTTCAACCTTCCTAAGGCTGTGACCCTTGCATACAGTTCCTCAAGTGGTGGTGACCCTCAACCATGAAATTTTGCTCCTGTTATGCATCATGATGTAAATATCTGCATTTTCCAATGGTCTTAGGAGACCCCTGTGAAAGGGTCGTTCAACCCCCTAAAGGGGTCTCAACCCACAGGTTGAGAACCGCTGCTCTATATAATGCCAACTCTGTGACTTTCTGGAAAAGGCAACACTGTGGAGACTGTTTGCCGGATGGTGGACCCGCCCAGAAAACCAGCAATGGTCTCCCTACTTCAAGTCCAGAACCTAAGCATATCTGCAGAAATCCCTTTCGCCACAGAATGTAACTGTTCACAGATTCTAGGGATAAGGGTGTGAATCCTTTGGGGAGGGGGCTCATTCTGCCTACCACTGCATTTGTACATGTAAGTTCTTGTGCACACATGTTCATAGAAATTTTATTTGTGATCACCAAAACCTGGGAAAAACACCAACATGGGAGGCAGGCAAACAGCCTGGGATGTGGTATGTCTGTGCAGTGTAACGCCTCTCAGCACGCCGAAGAATGAACTATGGATACATGCTGCCGCGTAGAAGGATCTAAAAACAACTCTGCTGTGTGAGAGAAGCCAGACCCCTTCCTTCCCCTGAAGTTGCACAAGCCATGTCATTGCATTTGTGTAAAATTCGGAAAAAGGCAAACTAATGTACAGTGACAGCAGTATATCCGTAGTTGCCAGGGGTGGGGGGCGACCAGGGAGGCCTGGTGGGAGGGATTACGAAGGGGCCTGAGCAAACCTTTGGGGTGATGGGTACATTCGTTATCTTGAGGGTGGTTGTGGTTTCGGGAGTGTATACATATGTCAGAGCTTATCAAATTGTGCACTTTAAATAAGTGTGGTTCATCGTACATCAATTATACCTCAATACAGCTGGCATTAAAAGGCATTTCTCTACCACGGGATACATACTTCATCCAAGAGAGAAGGCATTACTATGCCAAAGTATTGGAAGCTGACAGTGGTGATACAGGTGACCATCCTCCTATTCTTTCAACTCCTCTGAATGCTTGAAAATCCTCATAATAACAAATTGGGAGGCAAGCACGCAGGCCATGGAGCCAGACCTCCAGGGCATCAGGCCTGATTCTGCATATCCTCACCGTGCTCCCCAGCACCTCATTCTTCAGGGGGAAATTGACCAATCTTCACACTGAGTCTCTCCACCCCCCCCCCCCAGGTTTTGTGCATGAAATCAGATGAATGCATGAAGCAGGCTGAGCAGGGGCCTGGGACAGTGAATGCATGTTCCACAGGCAGCTGTCATTCTAAGTCCAGCTCCCTTCCCTGAGGGACACAGAAACTGAACCAGAGAGGTTGAGCGGCTTAACTGAAGGCCACACAGCACTGCCAGGCCTGCATCGGCACTCTCTCTTTGGGACACGCACTGGCTACCACACTTCTGAGAAGTTCATTGTTTATGGAAACAGTGGCCAGGCACACACACCCACCCTCGGGGGATGCTGTCCTCACTCTGGCCAACAAAGGAAGCCAGGCCTAGCACCCACATGTATTTTTAACCAGGTGAAGATGCACGCTTTGCATATCTTGTCTTTTTTTTCTTTTCCCAAGGTCCCAGCTAAAATTAGATGTTTTCATTTGTTTGTGTAGAGAGGTGAGATCTCGTAGGCACAAACTCTGGGGTCAGAACTCTTTCTTTAGAGTGGAATCAGACTGTAAAAATGGACTCCTAACAACACATTTATTTGGTTACTTCCATGTGTGTGGAAGCCTTAAGACCTCCCAGGGCCGGGTAGGGCTGCCCAGCAGTGCACTGCATAGACGCCATGTACAGGCACCCAAGACATGCAAGCCAGTGAGCGCCCAGTTGAGTCTGCAAGTGAGGGGAAGGTTTTCTAGAATCAGGGAGAAGTCTTGTGCAGTCATCCTCCTCTCAACCTTTGGAGATCTGGGGTTTGCTAAGTGGTTTTGTTCAAGGGAGCGGAGGGGCTTAAAGGAGAACAGCGTGTGATTAGAGAGGAGAGGAAGTGGAAAGGTAATGACTGTGCAGGAGAAAAGAAACTTCGGGGGACCGTGGTGGTTTCCCTGTCTCCTTATCCACCTACTACCCACCCACCTAGAGCACACACAGTAAAACCCAAGCATTGCCGTGGCCGTGACACGAGAGGCCCATGTGCTGTGTGGGATTGTTTATCACAGAAAATTCCCTTTGGCCAGGCGACCCCGTAGCTGCTGGGGACTTGCCTCCAGCCCACTATTCCGAGGTGGCGCGTGTGCCGTCCACACACTGCTTCTGGTGGACAGGGAGCGAAGACATTGAGAGGAAGACTTTGGAAACTTCTGTAGCAATCTGAAGGAGGAAGCTTGTGTCTCTTACTAATAAGTCTGGGGCTTACATTTTGCACATCTTTGTTATTTTACTTTTCTAGTCATTCACGCTTACTGTATTATAGAAGTGTATCAGTGAGCAATGGATTAGAAAGTATGTTTCATTTCAAAAGTGATATGCATGTTTGTTTTTAATGCATCAGCTCCTCATTTATTAAGTAGAGATGGAGCGTCAATCTTTCACTTTATAATCTGCAGTCAACTCTGTGGCATAACGATAATACAAACACCCCCAATACCCATCAGCTTCCATTGAGAAGTGCCTCCCCCTAGAAGCAGAATAAAGACTCGCTCTCGAGGGAAGTGATGACTGTGTCTGGTCAGCGGAGGGGAAGAAAAGAGAAAACGTTAACCAGTGCGAATTTGCCTCTGAGCAGGCCCGGGTGTGTTTGCGTCTCCTGGCTAAAGCGGCAGGGAGACGACCACCCCGTCAAAGGCACAGCCTTTGGCCACAAGCACGGACAGGGCCGCCTCAGCACGCCTGCTTCCGTTCTGAGCAATCACAGTTCACACGGTCTCAAAGGTAGCAGATCCAACGTTCATCTAGATAAAGTGCTGTTCTCTTCATGTTGCAAAATGCCCACTGACGTTTTCCATTTCACTTTTAGTTCACCTAATGCCCTTCTCCACAGCGGGTTTGTGAAGGAGCTTATGCAAGTGCCTCTGTGCAGGCACCATCACCGAGACCAAGCCGGGGTGTTGGGCTTTGGAGGCTCCCACCCTATGACTGGGGTGCAGCTGGCCCACAGCTGTGCTTGGGCTACTCCATGCTTGAATACACCTGTCTCCAACCTCAGGTGCAAGGAAGGAACAGCTCTCGAAGAAGACAGTATTGAGGCTGCCCCTTAAGGACTTGGTAGGGTTGGAACACGCAGAGAGGGGGATAGGACTGGCGGACAAGCACAGATGCAGGGAAGTGTAAGGCAGGTCACAGTGGGCTGCAGAGAGGGGCCCAGTTCGGGGAAAAATGGGTGTGCAAATATGTATCGCACTCCACCCTTCCTCACCCATAGCTAGCACCCTTGCAGTGAGCCCAGAGAGAGCCTCAGAACCCCAACGATCATGGAATGTTCAGACACACAGCCACCAACCAATCACAGTTTGCCTGTGAAATAGCATCTCAGGGCTGAAGAGGAGGAAGGGAGGAGGAGAGAGGTCGAAGCTACATTTAGGGCAAGAGCGCAGCAGGCACTTAAGGCGCTGCTCCGGAATCAAACGCCCCCCGCCCCCCTGATGGTCACAGGGTTTGAGCCGAGGGCCTGCTGCGGTCAGAGCTGCGCTTCGCGGTCACACGGAGCCCTGTGGCTCCTTTGGAGTCGCAGAAGAGAGGGCCAAGGAAGTGACCATTTCCGAACAGACACTCTGCAGGCGAGAGAGAGGGTCAAAAGTGAGGATATTAGGGAGGTGACAGTCAGGAAGTCATAACATTCCATCAGGTTGGGGAGAGAGGGAGAAGAACCTGGCAATGACTTTGAGGTTTGGAGCCTCAGTAAGTGGGGGATGGGCTGGCACCATCTACAAGAACAGCAAAGCCCAAGAGGAGAAACTAGGAGGGAGGGGGATGCTGACTTCAGTTTGGATCTTTTCAATTCATGCGACCAGAAGGTCACCCAGGTGGAAATTTCTAGCAGGCCGTAGAACCTGTGGGCAGAGAGAGGAGAGGCCAAGCTAGAAAGAGCCACAGAGCCCAAAGGTCATTGATATTGTTGGCACCCAATGTGCAATTTGAGGCTCACAGTAGGGCGAAGCTCACAGTAGGGCGAGGCCCATGATATGGTCCTCCCCCCCTCACCCCCCTCACCCGCCTGCACTGAGCTCCATGCACCCCCCTCCTGCCCCAGGATGCCGGGACCTGCGGCTTCTCCACCCTCTCCACC
>PVJN01056868.1:0-12637 GCA_004026805.1 Lasiurus borealis
TTTGACTTGATTCTTGCATTTCTCTAGTCTGCTGTTAGGTCTTTGTATAATATTTTTTATTTCAGTCAGTATATGTTTAATTTCTAGTTGATCTTTTTTCATCTCCTCTTGAGTTTCGTTAAGTTTATTCATCTTTTCTAGGAAATTCTTGAAAAACCTTATAACCGTGATTTTGAACTCTATATCCAATCATTTGTTTCCTCCATTTCTTTAGTTTGTGATCTGTTCCTTTGTCTCTGCATTTTTGCTGCTTCCCTGAGTTGGTAGAGGAGCTTTGTGTGCCAGGTGTCCTATATGGCCCAGTAGCTCTGCATTCCCAGTTACCTGAGGTGGACTCTCTTGGTGAACCCTTTTGTGAAATGTGTATAGCCTTGTTGTCATTAAGTCTTGATTGTTGTTGCTATCACTGGGTGGGGAATTGACTTCCAAACCAATTGGTTGTTAGGATCAGCTGTGTTTATTCCGGGAGAACTTCTGTGCTGGAGTCAGCCTTATAATACAAGACTTGCAAAATTGCAAAAGCCTCTGTGCTAGGCTTGGATGGGGCAGAGTCTCAGGGCTGACCAGACAACCTTGGCTTCCATCAGCCCTGCCCTATGAGGACTCTGGGTCTCAGTGTCCCTCGGTAACCTCTGCAGCCCTCTCTGAGAGCACTCATGCATGCACACCTCCAGACCTTTGCCTTTCATGGCTCCCCTAGGTTTCCGTGTGCTCCAAGGACCCATATGAGTTTGGGTCCCCAGGGTCTTGCCTGAAACTGGGGTTCAATGCAGTTGGAAGTGGAGTTCATCAGTCAGGAGGTTCTATCTTTCTCCTGCTAGAGAAAGCCAGCAGCACAATCAATAATTAGTCCTCTTGTGTGCACTGGCACATGCCTCCATACCTCTGCCTTTTGTGGCTCCTCTGAGTTTCCATGCACTTCTCACTTTTCCAACAGTCCAGACTCTCCCCAATATGAGTCTCACCTGGAACTAGAATTCAGTGCAGTCAGGAGTTTCCATCTCCCTCTCCCAAGAGGGAGCCAGCCAGGCACTTCATTGCCTGTCCTCTCCACATATATGTCTCTGTACCTCAGCTTTTTGCAGCTCCTCTGAGTCTCCATAAGCCCCTCTTTTTCCTTCTAGTTGTAGAACTTCCACTCAGCCAGCTTTCCTGTGGTTCTGGATGATGTCCATTCTGTCTTTTAGTTGTAGTTTTTAATTTGTTGTGCAAGGCAGCAGTTTAGGCACTCACCTATGCCGCCGCCATCTTCTTCTTCTTTTTTTTTTTTTTTATAGTCACCATTCTTGAAATATGTGCATCCTTGGAGTTGTGCAGCACCCACCTCCTCAACCACACAGGTCTCCCCAATTAGCATCTTCAGATTAGGATTGGGGTAGGTATACCCAAATAGGGGCTAGTCACAGGTCTCCACTTTTAGATCATCTTTGTTTCTCCTCTGTCTCTTTTCTAGTCTTCTACAAATCTTGACATCATTTCCTTAAATCTTCCTCAAGTCCCTGACCCACAACTTACAACTGAGACTTCTTTACAGTACCTCTAATAGCCTGAGGACTAGAAACCGGGGTTTCTATATCCCAGGAGACAGATAAGATAAAGCCATGAATCAGCTGTTACTTTAGAGTTCTAGGAACAATTTAGTTCTATTGCACAATCTGGGCCAGGCTGCAGCTTCCTCAAAAGGCTCCAGTTCCAGCTCTACAAAGGAATCAGAGGTATGTGGCTTGTCTCGTTGTCCCACTCCCTATGTCACAGAAACAATTCTGAGCATTGAGTCCTCCTGGTGCCCAAAACTTTCCCCAATTTTTTCCTACTGAATTACTGGTCCTTCAAGGTAACCTGGAGACATAAAGAAAGGTTCCCTCTTTTTTTTTTTTTTTAATATATTTTACTAATTTTTTACAGAGCGGAAGGGAGAGGGATAGAGAGTAAGAAACATCAATGAGAGAGAGACATCGATCAGCTGCCTCCTGCACACCCAATACTGGGGATATGTCTACAACCAAGGTACATGCCTTTGACTGGAATCGAACCTGGGACCTTTCAGTCTGCAGGCTAACACTCTATCCACTGAGCCAAACCGGTTTCTGTGAAAGGTTCCCTCTTTTTGATGTGTTTGGAAAATACTTCACTTGGAGACTCACAGAATGTATTATAAAAGTTCTGCAAAAAATAAATTTGTTTAATTTTATCCCCAAACTTATTTTTCTCTTCTCTTCTCTTCTTTTCTTTTCTTTTCTCTTCTTTTCTTTTCTTTTCTTCCCCAAACTAATTTATCTATTTTTGGCAACTCCTATTAATATCAAGCATGCACTTTAGGAAATGCAAATCCACAGAAAAACAAGTTCTATAAACAAACTTCTTTACATGATTAAGGACTCTTCCTCAATCTCACCCTCATTGGTTAGCTAGTTTGTAGCATCCATAATATCAAGCACAACCTTGTAATGAATTGAGGTTCTCAGTGGCCTGCTTGCAGGAAAGAAAAGGAGGATAGGGGCTAGGGAGCAGAGGGAACAGAACCACAGATGGATGGCAAAGGGAACTTGGGAAGGTAAGCCTGTTATCTGGCCTTGCTTTATGAAATCTACCTTACATTTTGAGAAACTGAGACTTAGATAAGTTAAATAACTTGCTCTAGGTCACACTACTTGTTTGGTGCACAGATTTAACCTGCACCCATATTGTTATCTGCAAATCCATGCTCTCATTTCATTACTTTTTAAAAAAATATATTTTATTGATTTTTCAGAGAGGAAGGGAGAGGGATAGAGAGTTAGAAACTTCGATGAGAGAGAAACATCGATCAGCTGCCTCCTGCACACCCCCTACTGGGGATGTGCCTGCAACCAAGGTACATGCCCTTGACCAGAATCGAACCTGGGACCTTTCAGTCTGCAGGATGGCGCTCTATCCACTGAGCCAAACTGGTTTCGGCTCATTTCATTACTTTTGACATAATATGCACTATTATTGACATTGCTGCGATCAAAAGGCATTATGGTGTTGTTATTGAGTGCAGGCTTCAGCAAGTTCTCAAGTTCAAGTCCTATATCTCCCACTGATCAGCAGGAATTCAGCTTTGCCTGCAGTCCCCTGTGCCTAGGACTCCTCATCTCTCCAATGGGGACTAGTAATCCTCACAGAATTATTTAAAGGATTAAAGGAATTAGTGTTCAGGAAATATTTTAAATGCTCCCTGTCAACATTCAAATAAATACTCAATAGATGTTGCCAGTTGTTTTTATTTTTACTACTCATAGCTTAATTCTCACATTTTACAACTTTCACAGCCAAGGCCAAATTATTAACTGTCAAAAATGAAGAAAATCAAACAGCCTATCTAATAAAGAGGGGATATGCAAATTGATCATCACACCATCACAAAGATGGTGGCACCCATAGTCACAAGATGGTGCTGCCCAGTTCTCTCAGTCCTGCCGGAGTCCCCCAGTCCTTTCAGCCCAGCCAGGGGAGTGGGGCAGTAGATGTGGATCTGGCCGCTGCACACATCTGCCACCAGAGTCCCCCAGTCCTTTCACAGAAAATGTGTTGCCTCAAAAGTTGGTTAAGCCTCTTAGGACAAAAAGCATTCAAAATCTTTGAAAAGGGTATCCTAATATTTATAAAAGTTTAGACGAGACAATTCAAGATTATTTCCACTACAACGTTCTATGATTTTGTGATATTAACATTGTGAATTCACCAGCTGTATTGTATGTAAGCAGATATTATTTAAAGGAATGGCCATTATTATTAAAACAACTCATAAAACCACACTGTTTGTATGTTAAGGATATTCTGTGTGATTTTCCTAATAGCTGGAATTAATGCCCCTAAACTGGTAGTTGGACATCCCCGGAGGGGTCCCAAGTTGAAGAGGGACCCCCCACCCACCCTCGAGCATGAATTTCATGCACCAGGCCTCTAGTATAATATAACTACCTTCCTTTCCTCTTCTACAAAGCTCAAGGAGGACTAAGAGATCTTAATATGTGGACAATCACATACCTATCGAGTGGACTGTGTGATATCCTCAGCCCCTGTGTGGAGAACGAGGACTGAAAGAACTGAGCATGGAAGTGCTCCAACGCTCAGAATTGTATGATTCACAATCCAGAGATTTTTTAGGGCTGAGTTTTGCTCAGTCAAATGCTTTCTTGCTGATTCATTACTGTGAAGATAGCTGATAGAGACAGGGGATGTTTACTGAGAGCTAAAGCCCTGCTCTAACTCATTGGCTTTTATATTGATTGATCTAATAGCCTTGATCTATAATTTCAAAAATAACTCAATATTTTGTGTGGGTTTTTTTTTCTTTCTTTTTTTTCTCCACAAATAGCGGAAAGGCTGTGGATATTTTCCTGATGAGGTAGGCTGAGCACTTTACACAGGTTAGAACAAAGGAAAATAAATGGAAACTACTTTCTGATATTTTTTTTCCTTTGTGTTGTCTGTTGTCTTAAGACATTTGATTAAACTTAGAATTAAAATGTAACACTGTAGTGCATTTAATACATCGATATATTTTGATGACATATTACTGCAGCAGAAAGATATATTTTGTATTCTATTCGGGTCAGCTATGTAAATCAACCACATTAATGAGCTTTATTAAATCATCTTAGTAAAATCTCTACTGTCTTAACTATTTACTTAAGTCCACATCCAACAAAAAACAGCTGTCACTTCCTGACAAATCTTATTCTGAGAATTTTCTTCTTACAAGAGGAAAATTGATATGTTATAATCCAACAGAAATGTCATATTTAGAGTCTTTTAAAGAGCTACTCTATTATAAAATGTGAGACTTATAGATCCTAACTTACTGATAAGAAAGAAAACTGGTGAAAGAAAGAGTTTAAGAGTACCACTGCTTCTATTGTTTACTTCATATGCAGAACATTACTCTGTGATTACCACTGAACTGTTTTATGTACAACTGTGTTGACTTGGGGACTCAATGTCTAGACGTTTTGAAGAAACAGGCTGAAGGCTGTTGAGCTCTAACCCCTTTCCAACTCTTTCAGAAGATTTTCTAAACAAGTTGATAAATCATTGAACTGCTATATGATTTTTTAAAATTGTTCAACCTTCCTAAGGAACTATATATTTTTGCTTCTTTAAGCAGTAAATGTAAGTAGTGTATGTAAATAAATGCTTCCACAATAAATGAGCTTTACGTGTTCAAGGAAACAAAGCTAAGATTTCATCCTATTGATAATATTTTAACACCTAGAGTTGTTTCTAAGTACTTTTCAAAAATACATAGAACTTAACAAAATTGTCTTCTTTTGAATATATTTTTTAAAATATTAAAAACAAATGTTTCATTACTTCAGATAAATCTTTTTCTAATACATTTAATAGCTAGCTAAGGCACTAAATTCAAGCACAGATATTAAAATATTCTACAGACAAGCTCTGGGACCCTATTACCAAGTGCAGCCCTCACCCCATCCCTGTGTCATTCTTGTGAAAGTAGGGCTTACTACATTGAGAAGATGATCTCATGTTGTGGGCTGTAGAGGAAGGCCACATGGCAATTATCCCAGAAAGGGGACATTCGTCACTGCTCTGAATGTCTGGGGCAAGTCAGATACTGAGACAGATAACTGGACTCAGAAGACAGATCCTACAGGTAGGCATGAGAGGAAACTGGCCTTTGCCAGTAAAGAATGAATAAGCAACACTTTGCAATGACAAGTTCTACCTTCCTTTCAGTGCTTATTTTCCTTGTTAACTCTATCATTTATTCAAATAAACAGATATTTATTTCATACCAACTAATCCAGGCAGTATTCTAAGCATTAGAAATCTATTAAAGAAGAAAATAAATAAAACTACTTGTCTTTTTTTATTAAAAATATGTCTTCATAATTTTAAAATTTACATGGTGTGTTAAATGGTGATAAATGCTATGTGGAATAGTAAAACAGAGAAATAAGATAAGGAAAAAAGGTTCACTCAGTGGTTTACAGTATTAATTGGCTATCAGAGGAGACCATACCAAGAAGGTTGTATCTGGTCAAGCACTAAGGAAGCAAACCATAGAGACACCTGAAAACCCATTGTTGAGGTAGAGGAAAAACAAGCACATGGACTTAAAATAATGATATGCTTACCTGGGGCACATTGGGGTTGATATAGAAGTGGTAGAAGAAGATGTTAGATTAGTTACAGATTAGTTGGGGGTAGGGAGTGTTAGTCAGTGGTACTCAAGACAGTATGTAAACTTATAAAATATTCTAAAGACTTTGGTCTCTCTTCATAGGGTTACTTGATGGCTATGCATTTGTCAAAGTATATATGAATTAATAATACCAGGTTTTTATATATATATCTATGCACTTAACAGTGTTTAAAATGGGCACTAGCAAAATGCTGATGACCTCCAAAAAGTCTTCTGCAAAACAATGGATCTTAACCATTTTATGGTTAGGGCATTCATCAGCTTGTTCAACTTTAGCACCTGTCTCATCCCCGGTAGCTTTTTTATTACTGGTCCATGAGTTTTCCCAATTCAAATTTGGGTTTCCTCAGCACATTTTACTTTTCTAATAAGGATGTCACGGAGCAGGTAACTAGGTTGGCAAATCTTTTCTATGTCTTTTCCAATGCTGTCTGGAATCAATTGATTGCCCACTTCTTTCAAGTCATTTGTCTTCACCTCTCAGGTCATGATTTCTTTCTTCTTTTGGATTTGGTAGATCTATTGATGCTGAGCATAAGAGGTGTTTTGAATCCAATTGTTGTGTTTTTAGCAAAACCAGCACAGAATATACTATCAGTAAGCAAATAGCCATAGGTAGTCTTGACATCAACATAAGCTTCAGTCATGGTCTGCCTTTTGTGGACTATAGAGCACATTTTGTCACAGGTAAGATCCATGTCATGGAAATTAGGCAGTTTTTGCACTGAACATTCTCAGTAATTAGCATGCATTTTCTAAATGCAACTTCATCAACCTGCAAATCAGCTAGGCTGACTTCGAAAACATGACCTTTGAGACCATCCATGTGATTTGATTGCTTGAGTTCTCATGACTAGTGTTTCCCTAACACTTGTTATATTGACCAGAGCTGGTGCTTTCACATTATGCCATTTTTTCTTAGAAAATGGATCAATCACTATTTTCTTGGCTCCCTTTTTGCCATCTCTCACAGGTGTCCATTCTTGCCCATGGCCATGACTGCCATGGCACTGCTCAGAGAGCCAAAAGGTATCATCTGAAAACTTTAGTGAGCACTCTTTCTATTAAAAAACCCAAGATAATGGTATTCATGTCTTTTATTTAAGATTTATTTTTTACCATTACAATAGTTGTGAAGGCAAACAGAAAGCCATAAAGACATCATTTAATGACAGAAAAAATTAATGACAATAACAGTAATAGCACATTAGATAACATTTGCATAATTAAAATGTGCTGGGAATGGCTATTTTAAGAGTTTCACATGAATTGTCTCATTTAATTTTACAACTCTACGAGGAAGCTACTTTACACCCATTCCATAGATGGAGAGCTAGTAAGTGGAAAATCTATAATGTAAATCTTTCTCATTTTTTACTCCAGAGCCTATACTCATTATCTCAGTGCTACAGCGGCAGTGTTTTTTGTTTATTTGGTTTTTGTTATGAACAATTCAAGCATGAACAGAGTAGGGGGAATGGTATAATCACCTATGTATGCATTGCCTAGTTTCAATAATTACCAAATAAGACTAGTCTTATTTTATCTATTTCCCCCAAAACTATTTTATTTTCAAACACCCAAGACATTACATTATTTTATCTGTAAAAATCTCAGTATGTATTTCTAAAAGAAAACTTTAAAAATGTAACCATAATACCCCTTTCACATCTAAAAATATTAATAATAATTCATCAAAAACATCAAATATCCAGTCTCAAGCTGTGATTTAACTACAAGGCCATAATGTTATAGGTGTAATATGATTTGGTATAGATGAAGAAATAAATTCACCAACCCACTAATCATATCATTTGTATTCCAGCATTAACACTTAAATGGGGGTTGATCAAATGAGACTGTTTTACATGCAAGTTGCTTAGGCTATATATTTCTCCTAGTGGCATAGTAGAAGGTAATATGATTTAGAATATCTATGTTCAATTTTTGGCTTCTATGCTCAAGTTTATTACTTATACTCTTAGGGCCTCTGTTTCCTATATATAAAATGAGGGTTTTGAACTATCAGTGAGTTATAATTCATAATTCTCAAATTCTAGAATGTTTTGACAGTTATAATTTACATATATATATGTATATATATATATATAACCCCAAAGAATTTTATTTTATAAATATGATTTCCTTCGTGAACAAATCCCTCTAAACTTAAAAAGTGGAATCATTTGTATTAAAAAATAATAATAGGTAAATGATTTCAAATAGCCTCTTTTTCTCTGATACTCAGTGTATTTATCTATGTCCTTACCCATCCACCAATACATTTATCTATCAATCTATGTGCCAACCAATATATCAAGCAAGACATAATGTAAAAGTAGTTTTTGTATAATACATGAAAAGAGACTTATTTTTCACAGAATACAAAACATAGTCAAGCATGTGAAATATAACATTGTAAGTATGGTTACTTTGTTATGCAATACGGGGGGAAAAGAAATAATTGCAAACTCAGATGAGGATCAGACAGGAGGGCTTATGTGTTTGATTTTCCTACTTAGGGGCAGATGACTGATACCTGGCCTCATTTTATCAAGAAGAAAGCAATAGATCAGTAAAAGTTCATTGCTCAAGGGCTTCCAGGAAGAAGTGGCTTTCCAAGAACTTGTGTGTGTTTGTTTGTTTTTTTCTTTATAAGCTACCAGTTTGATGAATAAGAGAGAGGGAACAATCTCAGAAAGAGAGGGGAGTCTGAGATCAAAATTGGGGAAAAGGAGAAAGATAAATTATAATGATCTTTCTTAAACAAAAGTAGAATTTAAAAGATAATAGTGAGAGCATAGTACTACTGCAGGACCTAGGGCACAGGTCAGGCAGCCTAGACTTTCTAAGGAACCATTTAGCCTACCTCCCTAAAGTATATTATAAAACTTGTCCCCAGGAATAGAGAGCAAAGTGCTTCTTTAGCATACAGCAACTCAACAAGTCTAGTTAGTTTAAAATGCCTCACAATTGCTTCATTCATATTAGTGCTGTTGTAGGTGTTAGGATATTAATAAGCTAGTCAAATACTAATGATATTTGAGGGATTAAATAAATTGAAAATTTTAAAACAATATGGCCCAAATTTAAAACACACATACACACAATTGCAGTAAAAATCATGAAAACTGTAATCCAAAAAAGTTTTTTATTGTCCAGTGTCTATAACTTATAAAATGCGAATAGTATGAGTAGAAATTCTTACAACTGTGGTGTATCAACAGAGCTAAACCAGAATTATGTCTCACCAGATTCTTTTCCTTATATGGTTCTGGATTAGTGCTGGTCACAAGAAACATTTGATGTGCCATGTGGAAGTCAAACAATAGCCATATTTCCTTCCAGAGTTGAAGGTCAGTGCAGTCATTGTGGCATATTGTGCACGTCCTGGCTGATCTACTAGTGGCCTTGTTGGTGTGGTGTAACAACTCAGCTCATCCAGTCTCCAGCTCCCCTAAGATCTGTCCCTTCAGCTGTTCCAGGGCACAAAGCAGAACCATGTGCTTTGTGATGAAAACACCAGCTTTTCTACTCTTGGTTTTGGGGTTGGAGGTGGTGAAAGACAGATGCAAACTCCAATTTGTCTCACAGGTTCCAGTTGTCTTCTTGGGGCTCCAGTTTATCAGTATAGGTTCCCATTTGTCCTTGCTCTCAAACATATCCAGTTTTCCTTTCCATTTGCTAGTCTGGCTGATCCAAAAGTTCCGCACTTCAGGCTCAACATTAAGGGCAGAGCCAACACCCTGCAAAGAGACTGGGCCACCAGCTCCTATATCCGCATACAGGTCTTACCATTAGAATGGATCCCCTATGTTTTAATGTACATAGCAATTCTGCTTCTCAATCAAACCTTGACAACAACCTTATGAGGTAGGGAAATTATTCAGAATCTAAAATTCATTTAGTGCTTGAAGGAAAAAAATACCCTCCAAAATTTATGTAAAAGCCCCCAAATTGGCAAACGATTTGAATATTGACTATAAAATTGTATATGACCTTTCTTAATGTAACAAGATTTTATTGATCAATATTCTGTTCCTATGACAAAAAAATCAAATAATTACAAATAATTAAATAATCCTAATAATTATTATTTAAAAATTAAAGAATTAATTTAACAAAAGCATTAGTTCTAAAATGAAATTGCTGCTGAAACCGGTTTGGCTCAGCAGATAGAGTGTCGGCCTGCGACTGGAAGGTCCCAGGTTCGAATCCGGTCAAGGGTATATACCTTGGTTGCGGGCACATCCCCATTGGGGGTTGTGCAGGAGGCGGCTTATTGATGTCTCTCTCTTTCATCGACGTTTCTGACTCTCTATCTCTCTCCTTTCCTCTCTGTGAAAAATCAATAAAATATATTTAAAAAAATGCAAACACAAAATAATTCCTTTAAAAAAATGAAATTGCAATTTTAGATTAAATTAAATGGTTTAATCAAACATCAAGTAATTCTAATTTAAAAATTAAATAATTCATTTAATAGTGATCAACTGATTTGACCATTAAGTAAAATTATTTAATTTTTTAATTAATTATTTGACTATTAGTGAGCTTATAGAAAGATAAACCTGTCACTTAATAAAATCGACACCATAGATTATTTTTAACATTGTGTATTTTTACTTTACCAATTACAAATAAATTCTCAAAATTAATAAAGCAAATTCAAGAATAAAAGTCCAAAAACCACATATTAAGAGTTCAGCAAACAATTTCATGCTCTTGTATTGCTTCAGAGATCTCTACTTTTGTATAACCATTTCCAAAATGCAATTCTAAACCCCAAATCCATATTCAACTGTCTGCTAGAAGTATTCTACTGACTATTTCATTGGATCTCAACCCCAAATTCAACCTTCAACATTTCCTCACTCTAGGTCATATATGTGCTCTCTCATGAGTTTAATTTCTCTTAAGAGTAGAAATTGATAATCGTCATGGTTTGTGGCCTCTACGCATTAAAAAATCCATTTATTTCCTGTTCTTCCTTGAAGCTCTGGCAAAGGTGTCTGTCAAAGGCTTCCCAAACAAGTAGTAGCTAGGCATGACTTCTATATCAGTGAGAAGAATTGGATAGAAGAGGTACTATTTTGAGTTTAGTTTCTGGCAAAGGTGGCAGATTGATGCTTTTGTCTTTCCAGGACAGCAAGCTTAGAAGTTCCGGCTTCCTTGCCGAGTTCAGAGGTGAGAATTGTGGTGTCTGCTCCCCAAGGCAATGGTAAGGTCTTTGCAATGTGCTTTGTGCACTGTTCCTGTTAAGTAGTCCCCAAGCCTGATTCTAGGAACACTCAAGATTTCATGAGCTAGCTAGGTAGGATTAAATGTTTAATTTAATTTAGGGCAGATTGCTTATGCAGTTGCAATTAAGAACCCTGGTTGATGCAGAAACATAAGAACAAAACATCAGAATTCTCTTCAATTCTAAGTATTTTCAAGATCTGAGTCCTTTTGCATCTACCTGCAAAATATCATTCATTGTCTCCCATTCTCACTATGAAACAAGGCTCTGAAAGCAGCTAACAGGGTACTTTCCATATAACAGAACAACTTAAGCTTTTTATATGTATTAACTAATTTCACCTTCATATAAACTCTGCTGATGTAAGCACTATTACTGCCTTCAGGCAATTGATGAGGAGACTGAGGTCTTAGAGGGATTGAATAATTGGCAAGAATATTACAGAGCTCAAAGCCAGTTCTGTCTCATTCTAAATCCCATGCTACAGTATTAACTTGAACATGGATACTTCAAGCCTTCCTTCACACTGAATAGGTTCAGTTTATTCCAATCATGTCATTCCAGCCATGACCTGATGCAATGCCTTCAATGACTCCCTGGCACCTCTGGTTAAAGTTCACACTTGTGGCTGCCATCCAAAGTCCTCAATGGTCTGGCCACAACCATCTCCTCTTCCTCCTTTATTTCCTGTTTGTCTGTGTGAACTTCCCACCTTCAGAAAGATAAGACCATTCAGCTTTTCATAGGCTACATTTTGTGCTTCCCTGATTCTTATGTCTCTTTTCTCTGGTCTCTGCATCCATGATACCTCCTCTAATTCTTGTTTGTCTAATGAGAGTGGCCATGTATTAAGGCATGATTCTTATACCAGGCCCAGCCAACATCACATATATTAACTCCTTCAGCCTTATTAACTAGGAAATAGGCATTACTCACATTAACAGTTAAGAAAATGGAGGATAGCCCAGCTGGCATGGTTCAGTGGTTGTGTATCAACCTATGAACCAAGATGTCATGGTTTGATTCCTGGTCAGGACACATGCCAGGTTTTGGGCTTGATCCCCTGTATGATGCATGCAGGAGGCAGCCAATCAATGATTCTTTCTCATCACTGATGTTTCTATCTCTCTCTCCCTCTCTCTGCCTCTCAATAAAAAATATATATTAAAATAAAAACATAGTTTAAAAAAAGAAAAGAAAAT
>PVJN01056869.1:0-12636 GCA_004026805.1 Lasiurus borealis
GGGACAGAATGGAATCTCTGATGTTGTGAAGGTGACTCTCACACCCGAGGAAGAGGCCCGTTTGAAGAAGAGTGCAGATACACTGTGGGGGATCCAGAAAGAGCTGCAGTTTTAAAGTCTTCTAATGTCATACCATCTCACTGTCTAGGCTACAGCAGGATTTTAGTTGGAGATTGTATATTGTCCTTTTTACCTGATCTGTGACTAAGAACATCAGTTTCCTAAAGATCGAGATAGTAATGGTTCATACAACCCAGCCTCTGCATCCTGATGCTGGATGGTTTTTGTGTAGTCCTAAACTGGTTAGTATGAAACATTTCCACCTCCTCAAAGGTACCACTGCCAGTGTTGCTCACACCACAGTTGCCCTTCAGACTAGATGTGTGTTCACTGTGTGTGAACTTAACTTGTGGTTCCTTTTTCTCCAATCAATCACAATCCTGGGATCCAGTGTAAATCCAATATTGCATGTTTTGTGCATAACTGTTGTAAAAGATCTTATTCTGTGTACTGTATGTATCAGATTAGTGTACATTGCCATATAATGTAAAAAGAAAAGTCTACATATAAATAATACAGCCAACTATCCAAGTGTCATACCAACTAAAATGCCAAATAAACCTTGAACAGTGACTACTCTGTTAATTTATTACCATATAAAATCATAAAGCTACTATTCATTACATTATTGGGAGCTGCTATGTTATTCTTGGGCAGCTGCAATGGTTTTTGTTTATTGGTTGATTTTAGAAATATCTATTTGTTCGAATTTATGCATTTGTTGGTTGATTCTTGTATGTGCCCTGATTGGGTATTGAATCCACTCACAACCTTAGTATAATGGGATGGTGCTCTAACCAAATGAGCTGCAATGATTTTATTTTAAGAGATATTTACTATTGATGAGACTTCAGTTAATCTGAATTAACAGATTAAGGCTGTGGCTAGATTAGGTTCTTTTGGTACCATTTCCATTTTAGTCAATTGTTTTAATATACTAAGCCCCAAGGTATTACATAAAATAACTTCATAGAATCTTTGTTTTCTGGAGGCCAGTAACATAATGGTACAGTAGTCCCCTCTTATCCAGGGGTGATACATCCAAGACCTCCAGTGGATGCTTAAAACCACAGATAATACCAAACCCTATGTATACCATTTCTTCAATCAGACATGGAATATGATAATGTTTATAATTAGGAGCAGTGCCCTGACGAGTTTGGTAGGGTGGATAGAGCATTGGACTGTGGACTGAAGGCCCAGGTTCGATTCTGGCCAAGGGCATGTACCTTGGTTGCAGGCACATCCCAGTAAGGGGTGTTCAGGAGGCAGCTGATCAATGTTTCTAACTCTATCCCTTTCCCTTCCTCTCTGAAAAATCAATAAAGTATATTAAAAATAAATTAGGAGCAGCAAGAAATTAATAAAACAATTATAACCAAGACTAAAAAGTTATGAATGTGGCATTAGGTCAAATAGGAGTTACTAGAACATAAGCACTGTGATATAGTTAAAACTGATAACCAAGATGGCTACTAAATGACTAATGGGTGGGTAGTGTGTACTTTGTGGATAATCTCCACAAAGGAATTACTGTGACTCAGGCAGGATGAAATGGGATGGCACAAGATTTCCTGATGCTACTCAGGATGGTGTGTGATTTAAAACATGAGTAATTTCTGGAATGTTCCAATTAATATTTTCAGACTGCATTTGACTATGGGTAACATGGAAAGCAAAACTGGATAAGTGAAGGGGCTACTGTGTTTTTTTTTTGTATTGATTTCAGACTGGAAGGGAGAGAAACGTCAATGAATCATTGACCAGCTGCTTCCTGCACACCCCCTATTATGGGTTGACCAGGAAACCCAGGCACGTGCATAATTAGTAGTCAAACCATGATCTGGTTCAAAGGTTGCCATTCAACCACTGAGTTACTCTGGCTGGGCAGGACTATTATCTTTTTTTTTTTTTTTTTTTTTTAATATATTTTATTGATTTTTTACAGAGCAAGGGAAGAGAGAAAGTCAGAAACATCAATGGGAGAGAGACATCTATCAGCCGCCTCCTGCACACCCCACAGTGGAGATGTGCCCGCAAGCAAGGTACATGCCCCCAACCGAAATCAAACCTGGGACCTTTCAGGCCCCAGGCTGATGCTCTATCCACTGAGCCAAACGGGTCTCAGCAGGACTATTATCTTTAATAATTTTAAGTAAAATAGTCCACAACCATGACTTATCCAGACCTAAAAACTACTTCCAGAGCAATTTTGTTATCCCTTTTCTAGAAATTTTTCCCCAAAATTTTCTTCCTGAGATCTAGTTAAGGAAAATAATTACACTTTTTAAAATGACAGGACTGATTATGTAGTCTTGACAAATTGCTTTGCTGTAGACTCTAAAAAACAACCTTAAGTTATAATTTACCATAAAACTTACTCTTGAAGTGTAGGATTTTGTGGATCTACATAGTTGTACACTCCCACCACTATCTAATCTTGGGACTTTTCAATTAACTCAGTGGGAAAGTATATTTAATCCTACAGCCTTTTAAGTTAGGCACCTTTAGTCTTTAAGAAAAATTTTTATTTACACATTAATATCAGATTATTTGATAAAATAAATTAGTCATCATTATGACTGAAAAATAATGCTTAAGAGAGATTTGTTAAACTTTTATAGATTTTTTCAGATTTAATCTTGTTAAGCTTCATTGCTTTCTGGCACAGTAAGTATTCCAGGTACACATTGTATCCTTTGCCCAAGGCAAGGAATAGGCCAACTCTGCAAGGAGCCCTGAGTCTTTTTAATGGAATATGCTCTCATTTTATTTTTAATGCCTGGTGAAGTGGATTAAGCAGGTCTTAGCCCCCATCTCACACAAACAGCCAGTTAGTGGGAGGAAAAATGGAATATTCACAACATAGTTCTCCTTTCATATAGATTGATATGCCTCTCTCTCTTTCTAGATATTTTCCTCCACTAAAATCTACGTTTAGAAAATGAAACTATCATAACTTCAAAGCCATAGTCTTTCTAATTCTTTGCTGAGTGTCTACTATACTTTGGTAGGTGTGAGAATATACAAAAATCTTGCATATTTGACTCTCTTGTAACAAAATGGTTAGTTTGGCTCACAGCTCTGAGAAAACCACTCACGCAGAGAGGATGTCTGGCTCTTGCAGGGAAGGCCTTGGGCAGGTAAGAATGAAGAGCTTTTCTTCAGTCAGAACAGGAGTTTGGTCACTACCAGATAACTCCTTAGGCCAACAGGGGTATGAAGCAGATGTAGAGCTTAAATTTGGAGGCCATCTAGACCAGCAGTGTCTCCCTCTCAGCCCCATAGAAGTGAGGTTCAAAGGCAGAGAATTGCTGTGGAAGCATACAAGTGTAGTATAGGATCAACAACAGCTGCCACTCCTGTCCACCATAGAAACCTCTTGCTTGGGGCTGGCAATAGGTTAAAGTCCCTAAGAGGAACAGGAGTAGGGAGGTGGTGATAGTTGACACATTTGTCAAGGAAAGCTAGAGGAAGTGGCATATATGCTCAAAACTGAAAATGAGCAATCAGCTTTGAGAAGGGCTGGGGGAGAACTTTCCAGATATAGGGAACAGCAAGAAGTTCTCAGTGAAGGAAAAGCTGGGAGGGAGAGTGTAATGAAGAGTGTTTTGAGATGAAGTTGCAGAGGTGTGGGGAGGCCACATTTTTAATGTATCATAGGTTGTAAAAATTGGTTATTTTTTTCCATTTTTTTAAATTGATTTTTTTTTTTTTTTTTTTTAGAGATAGAGGGAGAGGGAGAGAAACATTGATGTGAGAGCAAAACACCAATGGGCTGCCTTCTGCATGCCTCCTACTAGGGGATGGAACCCTCAATCTTTCTATGCACAGGAGGATGCCCAACCGAGCTGCATGAACCCAAACAATTTTCTTTTTTAAGTTTCACAGAAAGCTATTGAAGAGCTTTAAGCAGAGTTATTGCATGATCTGAGCTATATTAATCATAGGCTTTAATACAGAAAATAAATTCCCTTTAGATTTTGAAAAAGATTCAAATACAAATGACAAAAAATGACAGAGGAGGTTGTGTCCCTTTGTGTGAGTTATAAATTAAAAATCACTCTTAAAAAACTAGACATGGCTATATATATTTTTTTATTTCAGAGAGGAAGGGAGAGGGAAAGAACTAGAAACATCAACGATGAGAATCATTGATCATCTGCCTCCTGCAGGTTCTCCACTGGGGATCAAGCCTGCAACCTAGGCATGTGTCCTTGACTGGTATCAAACCTGGGACCCTTCAGTCCACAGGCCCAGCTAGGGCTACTTTTATTTTTAAAAAATTTATTTATATTGATTTTTAGAGAAAGAGAAAGAGGAAGGGAAAGGGAAAAACATTGATGAGAAAGAAACATCATCCATTGGTTATCTCCTGCATGCCTCCCACTGGGGATTGAGCCTGCAACCTGGGCCTGTGCCCTGACTGGGAATCAAACCAGTGACTTCTTGGTACATGGGTGGATGCTCAACTACTGAGCCACATCGGCGGACCTCATTTTCATGATTACCCTCTACTCTCGCACGAGAAATTCAAACATTATTTCAACACTCCATCCTGAAGTTATATAGCTTAATAATAATTTTAAAAAATTCCTGCAAATCGCCAAGACCGGTTTGGCTCAATGGATAGAACGTCGGCTTGAGGACTGAAAGGTCCCAGGTTCGATTCCGGTCAAGGGCATGTACCTTCCTTGCGGGCACATCTCCAGTGTGGGGCGTGCAGGAGGCGGCTGATCGATGTCTCTCTCTCATCGATGTTTCTGACTTTCTATCCCTCTCCCTTCCTCTCTAGAAAATCAATAAAATATATTTTAAAAAATCATACTCATTAAAAAAAAAAATTTCTGCAAGTGAATGTTTGGATAAAGGTGTGATAAATACACCCAAATGCGTGTTCCTCAAAGTCAGGTTGGTCACTTCCAAGTCCAAAGCTGGTAAAACCCCCCAAAAAAGGAGGTATTCCCAGGAGGGTTCTTTCCCATGGGGACCTGGAGAGTTTAGCCAGGTGGTTGTGGGGTCTCCAAAAAAGTCAGGGCCCGAAAATCAGCCCCAGGCCGCCTGAAGGAAAGGAAACAACTCTCCGATAACCTTGATTGCACACACTCCAAGGTCGTCTCTTAACTCTTCACACGGACAACAGAAAGGGTGTGACCGCAGGTACCCAACCCACCCGCTCACACCGAGAGGACGCCGAGCGTCTGCCAGCGCGCCTGCGCCGGCGCCGGCTGACGGGGGCGGGGCTGGCGTGCTGACGTAAGCGGAGCGTGCGTGCGTGTCGGGCGGGGAATAACCGTAGCCGGGCTTCGCACCTCAACCGCCGTGCGTGTTGTACTCCGGGGTCCCTGTTTTAAAAGCCCTTACGGGCTGTGTGTTTTGCTTCCGGGGGGTCTGTCCTGAGTTGCCCCAAGCAGAGCGTTTGTGAGTATCTGGCCCTGGGGCGGAAATGGAGGCCGGGCAGGGGGAGAGCCCCAGGGGCCTGTGGGTGCCTCGGCCCCTCCATCCCCCACACCTGGGGCCCGGACATTGGTTCTCTGGCGGACCCGCAGCCCTGGCTCCCCTTCGGCGCAAACTCAGAGGAAGCTTCTCAGTCCGGTGTGAGTCAGTCCATCGCTAGTTATAGGAGCGTTACTGAGGGAGTGCGAGTCCCACTGAAACGGCCTTCTCTCCCCCAGGCCCTCAGAATGTCAACGGTCAAGGAGCAGCTGATTAAGAACCTGGTGGCGGAGGACAAAACCTCCAGCCAGAAGATCACCGTGGTGGGCGCGGGGGCGGTGGGCATGGCCTGTGCCATCTGTATCTTACTGAAGGTAAGGAGGTGACCGGCCTGTTGTGGGCTGAAGCTCCAGCACGTTGAGGTCTTGTCCATAGATGAGGTTGGCAGGGCTGATCCATGGACAGCAAATATGTATCCTCTCTCTTCAGGCTTTTTATTTTTATTTTTTAAAATATATCTTATTGATTTTTTATACAGAGAGGAAGGGAGAGAGATAGAAAGTCAGAAACATCGATGAGAGAGAGACATCGATCAGCCGCCTCCTGCTCGCCCCACAGTGGAGACGTGCCCGCAAGCAAGGTACATGCCCCCGACCGGAATCGAACCTGGGACCTTTCAGTCCGCAGGCCGACGCTCCATCCACTGAGCCAAACCGGTCTCGGCGAGGCTCTTTTTTTTTTTTTTTTTTTTTTCCCCTCTTGGTCATATTCCTCTCCTCTGATTTGGACGTAATTTAAGAAACATTGGCTTGGAGCTTACCATTCTGAGACTGTTGCACATGTATGTACAGGCACATTGTTAAGTATTTTATGACATGGAATGGTAGCAATTCAGCCCGTGAATTGTCTTCCTTGAGGAGGAACGGGTGAAAATTGTATTCCCCAGTCAGTGGCTTCCACTTGACAATAATAAATAAATAAATAAATAAAAATGGTAGGACATGTTCATTATAAAACAAAAAGGACACAATCTGATGAAATGACAACGTTATTTGGAAATGGAAGGTCTTGCCCTGGCCCGTTTGGCTTAGTGGGTAGAGCAGGTTCCGTTCCGTTCAGGGGCACATACCTTGGTTGCGAGCACATCCCCAGCAGGGGGATGTACAGGAGGCAGCTGATCGATGTTTCTCATCAACATTTCTAGCTCTCTATCCCTCTCCCTCTCCCATCCCGTCTGTAAAAAAAAATCAATAAAATATATTTTTTAAAAAAATGGAAGTTCTTCAATTTTCCTTTCTGTGTCCAGAGCATCTTCTCATGTGCTTATTGGCCATTTGTTTATCTTCTTTGGAGGAATGTCTTTGTAAATCCTTTGCCCATTTTGCCCAGCCAGTGGTTGAGTGTCCACCTATGAGCCAGGAGGTCATGTTTCGATTCCTGGTCAGGGCACATGCCAGGGTTGTGGGCTCATCCCCAGTGAGGGGCATCCAGGAAGCAACTGATCAGTGATTCTCTCTCATCATTGATGTTTCGGTCTCTCTCTCCCTTTCTCTCTGAAATCAATAAAAATATATTTTAAAAAATCTTTTCCCCACTTAAAAATCCAGTTTTCTGTTATTTAGTTGCAAGAGTTCTTATATTCTTGATGTTAACTGCTTATCAGATACATGATTTTTACATATTTTCTTCCATTCCCTCGGTTTCCTTTTACTCTTTTGATTGTGTCCTTTGATGCACAGAAGTTTTTAATTTTAATGTAGCTCAGTTTATCATTTTTACTCTTGTTGCCTGTGCTTTTGGTGTCATATCAAAATCATTGCCATATTCGGTGCCTTGAAGCTTTTCCTCTGTGTTTTCTTCTAAGAGTTTTATAGTTTTAGATCTTCAATCCATTTTGAGTTAACTTTGTATATGGTATAAAGTAAGTGCTTCTACTTCATTCTTTTATATGAAAATATGCCATTCGTTGAAAAGATATCCTTTCCTGGTTGAATGTTCTGGCACCTTTGCCCAAAATCACTTGATCATATGCATTAGAGCAGAGGTTCTCAACCTGTGGGTCGCGACCCCTTTGGGGTGGAACGACCCTTTCACAGGGGTTGCCTAAGACTATTGGAAAACACCTATTTCCCATGGTGTTAAGAACCAATAAACTGCTCCTCAGTGTAGCAAAGGGTAGCAATGTAGTTTACTGTTGTTATATTAAGACTGTTACCCATGCTACACCACGATTCAAGACAAAATTTCATTTATTTGTAATTAGAAATAAATATTTCACAATATATAATTACATATTGTTTTTGTAATTAATCACTATGCTTTAATTATGTTCAATTTGTAACAGTCAAAATACATCCTGCATATCAGATATTTACATTACAGTTCATAACAGTAGCAAAATTACAGTTATAAAGTAGCAACGGAAATAATTTTATGGTTGGGGTCACCACAACATGAGGAGCTGTATTAAAGGGTCATGGCATTAGGAAGGTTGAGAACCACTACATTAGAGTTTATTTCTAGACTCTCTGTCTTGTTCCATTGTGTTATATGTCTGTATTCTATTACCTCACAGTTTTGATTACTATAGTTTTTGTAATACGTTTTTAAATCAGGAAGCATAAAATCTGTTATTTTTTCAAGATTTGCTATCCATACCTTCTCCCTCTCCTCTCCTTTCTTTTCCCCTCCTTCTCTCTCTCCCTTTTTCCACCCTCCCTCTTTGCCTCTCTCCTTCCCTACCTCCGTCCTTCCATCCTTCCCCTTTTCTGTATTTGTGGGAGTTTGTTTTGTACCTCCAATTTGTTTTGGAGCTCGAGCATGGGCCTCATCTTGCCCATTCAGTGGTAGCAGCAGTAGCCAGATTTTGTCTCCAGAGTTCTGAGACTAGCTTCTTGAAGCACCTGTTTTAATCTTTCTGTGCCTTCAGCGTTAGGGGAGGTAGTTTCAAGCTGTGGTTACAATCTTTGGGTTATCTCAAGTGTTATCGTTTCCTTCTTTCATCCTTCCAACATCTGTCTAAACAATTCCCTATATTAAATCCCTTCCATTGAAATGCTTAGAGTGGTTTCCGTTTTCCTGTTCCAGACCCAGACAGATACGTAGATTGATGTAAAAATGCATCCATAAACTTTTAGTTTTTAAAAAATCAGCTAGCTCTGGCTGGTGTTGTTCAATGAATAGAACATTGGCCTGCATATTGAAGGTTCAGTTCCAGTCAAGGGCACACGCCTGGGTTGCAGGCTTTATTCCCTATTCCCAATGTGGGGCGTGCAGAAGGCAGCCAATCCATGATTCTCTCTCATCGATGTTTCTATCTCTCCCCTCTCCCTTCCTCTCTGAAAACAATAAAAATATATTTAAAAAAAAATCAGCTAGCCAAAAGTTTCATTCTTCTGGATAAAACTCCTTATCCTCCTCATATTTCAGATATCTGACACATAATTTAGTAAAGTTTACATTTTATAGTTGTCCAGTCAGATAACATGGTACCTGATTTGAGGAAGAAAACATTAGTAAAAGGGACTTGTATCCTTTTTCATTATTGCTCACTTTTGGAATCTGGCCACTGGAATTTAAGGAATACACTCCAATATAGTTTTATATTCCATTGAATCTGATAAAACCCAATTTAAATTAGAGTGAGCATATAAAGAGACTATATATTATCTATAAAAGTAGAAAATCTAAGAGCAGAACTAGCTTCAGGTACTACTAGATTCTAGAATTCATACATATTGAGATACAGTATTTGAATATCTTGGTTTATATTTCCTCTGTTGGCTTAATTCTTAGGCAGGGTCTTTATATGTAGTGGTAAAGATGACTATACAGTTTATTCTTAAGAGTCTTATGTCATTCTTAGAGCTATGATTCCAAAGAAAAGTGACACTTAATTTTCCATCTTCCATTTTTAAACCTTATAGACATTATGCCATTTGTTATGCCTGGGCTGTATGCCCATTTGTGAACTAATTTCTGTGACCAGTAGGAAGAATGGAACGATTGGTTGGGTCTGGTTATATGCCCATCTACTGTTAGGTTGGAGGGCTATTAATTATATTGTACTGACCTACATGGAAAGGGTTCCTATAGGTGGCTACTTTTCTATTTGGCCATAATGGTGCATACTAAAAACAACTTCGGCCAATTTAGAAATAAGGCATATGGGCTAATTATAGTAAAATCCTTGGAAAGAACTTAATAATTTTTCATTGGCTTTATTTTTTTAATTGATTTTTAGAGAGAAGAGGAATGGAGGAAGGGAAGGAAGGAAGGATGGTAGGGGGGGAGAGAGAGAGAGAGAGAGTGAGAGAGGGAGAGAGAGAGAGAGAGGGAGAGAGAGAGAGACGTCTCTTTGTTGTTCCACTTATTTATGCATTTACCAGACACCCAATGCACAAAATTTGTGCACAGGTAGGGTCCCTAGACCTGGCTATCAGTCAGGGCCGATTGGGGCCTTCCTTCATTCCGTGCCACCCCCTGGTGGTCAGTGTATGTCATAGTGAGCGGTAGAACTCCCCAGTCTCCGGATCAAATTTCTGAGGGAACACTTTGCATATTAACCCTTTATATATATAGACTAGAGGACTGGTGAATGGATTTGTGCACTGGTGAGGGGCATGGCCGCTGTGGGAGCTCTGCTCATCCCCATCAACCAAGAGGCTATGAACCTGCCCACTGAGTGGCTGTTCTGCTGCAGGAGCACTGCTCATGTCTGTCAGCAAGTGGCGCTCCCACTGTGGGAGCACACTGATCACCAGGGGGCAGCTCCTGCATTGAGTGTCTGCCCCCTGGTGGTCAGTGTGCATCATAGCGACTGGTCGACTGGTCATTGTGGTTGTTCGGCCATTCGTTGCTGGGCTCTTACATATATAGATTGGTTGTTTCTTTTATGTTTGACCATGTATCTTATGCAACCTTGGTGTATGTGGACATGCTCCAACCAACTGAGTTAGCCAGCCAGGGCAACTTTTCATTGTTTTAAACTGTTATCTGAAGTGGAAGAAACCCAATTATAACAAAATTATATGAAGGAAAAACAATGAATTTTTATTACATTCTGTTGTTTACCTTGACTTCCGGCCCATTCTATGCATATTAAAAAACTACCATTCTTTTACATAATTTTTTCTATTAAATATACAACTCTCCTTTGAGTATAAAATAGCCACACAAAACATTTTCTCATTCTTCTAAAATAGGAACATTTTCCAGAATATCTTATTCATAACTTTAATGTATTTTAGGATATGGCTGATGAACTCGCCCTTGTTGATGTCGCAGAGGACAAGTTGAAGGGAGAAATGATGGATCTTCAGCATGGCAGTCTTTTCTTTGCTACTTCAAAGATTGTCAGTGGAAAAGGTTAATTTTAGTGTTTTTAAAAATTTTTATTTATTGACTTGAGAGAGAGGGAAGAGAGAGAGTTTGGGGGCGGGGGCATCGATTTATTGTTCCTTTTATTTATTCATTCATTAGTTGATTCTTATATGTGCCTTGACCAAGAATCGAACCTATAATCTTTTGGTGTATGGGATGATGTTCCAGTCAATGAGCCACCCAATCAGGACTCTACTAAATTTTTATGGTTTTCCTTCACTTTTATTTTCCTCTTACTTAAAAGGACAATTTTTAAAATGTTTTTATTAAAGTTAGAGAGGAAGGGGAGAGGGAGAGAGAGAGAGAAATATCAGTTGGTTGCCTCCCACACATGCCCTGACTAGGAATTGAACTAACAATTTCCTAGGACCATGGTTGGCAAACTGTGGCTTGTGAGTCACATGCGGCTCTTTGGCCCCTTAAGTGTGGCTCTTCCACAAAATACCACAGCCTGGGCTAGTCTATTTTGAAGAAGTGGCATTAGAAGAAGTTTAAGTTTAAAAAATTTGGCTCTCAAAAGAAATTTCAATCATTGTACTGTTGATATTTGGCTCTGTTGACTAATGAGTTTACCAACCACTGTCCTAGGACATAAGTGTTTAACCACTGGGCCATATCGGCTGGGCAGGACAATTTTTTTTTTAAATATATTTTATTGATTTTTCACAGAGAGGAAGGGAGAGGGATAGAAAGTCAGAAACATCGATGAGAGAGAGACATCGATCAGCCGCCTCCTGCACACCCCACACTGGAGATGTGCCCTCAAGCAAGGTACATGCCCCCAACCAGAATCAAACCCAGGACCTTTCAGTCCACAGGCCGACGCTCTGTCCACTGAGCCAAACCGGTCTCGGCTGGGCAGGACAATTTTTAAACAACTTGCTTTTAATGTCTTTCTAAGACATTCAAATTAATATTCATAGAAACAATTATTTTAAAATATTAATTTTGAAATGTAAAAAGAATTTAAGTGTAACAAACATTAGTGCATCCCAGTGAAACATTACCAATTCAGTTGATACATTATGTAATATCTATTCAAATCTCATTCAAAAATTGAGGTCCAAGACTAGCCTATATGAGGTGCTTTTTTTTTTTTAACACATTTTAAAAATACTTATTTTGATACAGTCTATCATAAATAAGTCAGCAGAGTTTCCAGTCTGCTCCAGATGCATCTGTGTAGTAAGAACTGGTGCCGTCTAACTTGTGAGTGTGCGAATGATGTTCCATTTCTTGTCCCAGCTGGAGCCCAAGTCTTCCTTGTTGTTCCTATCCATTGATTGCTTCCAAATCCATATGACCAAATAGTTTTCATCCTCAGAGTAAACTTGAAATAGTTGATACAGGCATTCCAGGATCTGTACCCCTTTAAACCTCAAGTAAATCATAAGGTGAATAAAGATGCAATGAATGGCAAACTGGCCACAATTTAAGAGCTGCTGCATCCTCTGCTTGACCTCTGTGCTCAGCTTCACCATGGTAGCAGCCTGAGCTGCGCAATCAACTAGATACTCTTGATAAGAACAAGATGGTGAGAGCTTACTTTACCAGATATTAAAGCTTATTCTAAATGTAAACCTATACTAATTGAATGCAGACACACACAAAAGATTGTTATATAAGACTCATGTTGTTAATAAACATATCATTGGGAAATTTATGGGCTTACAAAAATATTTTGTTATGGTAATGGTTATTTTCATAGAAAGAAAATTGAATTATTATTTGATATACAAGAATTAATTCCAGCTTAGA